>CM040438.1:192500-205000 GCA_022702705.1 Papilionanthe hookeriana x Papilionanthe teres
ATATATATATATATATATATATATATATATATATATATATATATATATATATATATATATATATATATATATACAGATATAAATTTATTTATTTATAATTTATTTAACTATAAAATATTTTTATGATTAAATTATATTTATAAATAATATACTATACTTAAAATATTTAAAATAAAAAAATATTTTTGAATAAATTATATATATATATATATATATATATATATATATATATATATATATATATATATATATATATATATATATTTATAATTTATTTAATTATTAAATATTTACGTGATTAAATTTAATTTATAAGTAATATACTATTCTAAAAATATTTAAAATAAAAAAATAAAATTAAATAAATTTTTTTATATACCTATATTTATTTTTTTATAATTTATTTAACTATTAAATATTTTTATAATAAAATTGTATTTATAAATAATATACTATACTTAAAATATTTAAAATAGAAAATAATATTAAATAGATATATATATATATATAAATATTAAATAAATATTAAATATTTAAATATTAAATAAATAATTTTAAATAAATATTAAAAAATAATATTAAATATTTAAAAAAAATAATTATATATATTTTTTATTTATAATTTGTTTAATTATTAATTTTTTTATTATTAAATTATAATTATAAATAATATACTATACTTAAAACATTTAAAATAAAAAAATAATATTATATAAATATATATTTATATATTTTTATATACATTTATATATATATATATATTTATTTTTAATTTACTTAAGCTATTAAATATAAATGATCAATCCACGACCTGATGCCCAAACCATTAGTACGATAGATCAACTTTTGACTAAAAAGTCAATTTTGGTGAAAATAATACATTTTTGAATTAATGACCAATTATTGACCTAATTGTCGATCTCTGACAAAAGTCGACTTTGGTCGAAATGGTCGATCCTTTACCGATGACGAACTCATTAACCAAATAGGTCGACTTTTGACCAAAAAGTCAATTTGGTTAAAATTATCATTTTTGACCTAATGACCACCCTTTGATCTGATAGATTAACTTTTGAACAAAATGTCAACTTTGGTCAAAATAGTCAATTTTTGACACAATGACCAACCCATTGACCGAATAGATCAACTTTTTGACCAAAAAGTCATCTTCGGTCAAAATGGTTAATTCTCGACCCAATTACCAACTAATTGACCAAATATGTCAACTTTTGACCAAAAAGTCAACTTTGGTTGAAATGATCAATTTTTAACCGATTGACCCAATAGGTCTACTTTGACCAAAAAGTCATCTTTGGTCAAAATGGTCTATTCTTAACTCAATTACCAACTCACTAACTAAATAGGACTTTTTTTGACCAAAAGTCAACTTTGGTCAAAATAGTCAATATCTTACCAAAAGTCAACTTTATATATATACATATATATTTAATTATTTATAATTTATTTAACTATTAAAAATTTTTATAATAAAATTATATTTATAAGTAATATCCTATACTTAAAATATTTAAAATAAAAGAATGATATTAAAAAAATTTATATATATTTATAAATTTATTTATTTATTTATATATACTATATATATATTTATTTATAATTTACCTAACTATTAAATATTTTAATAATTAAATTATATTTATAAATAATATATACTATACTTAAAATATTTAAAATTAAAAAATAATATAAAATAAATTTATATATATATAAATAAATATATATATATTTATATATATATATATAGTTATTTATAATTTTGTTAACTATTAAATATTTTTATAATTAAATTATATTTATAAATAATACACTATACTTAAAATTTTTAAAATAAAAAATAATATTAAATAAATTTATATATATATTTATTTATAATTTATTTAATTATTAAATATTTTTATAATTAAATTATATTTATAAATAATATACTACACTTTAAACATTTAAAATAAAAAAATAATATGATATATATATATATATATATATATATACATAACTATATATATATATATTTATTTATAATTTATTTAATTATTAAATATTTTTATAATTAAATTATATTTATAAATAATAAACTATACTTAAAACATTTAAAATAAAAAAATAATTTTACAAAAATATAAATAAATATATATATATATATATATATATATATATATATATATATATATATATATATATATATATATATATATATACACACACATATATATTTATTCATTTATAATTTATTTAAGCTGTTAAATATTTTTATAATTAAATTATACTTATTATCTTATATTTATAATTTTTTAAAATATTTAATAATTTTATAATTAAATTATATATAAAATTATTTACTATACTTAAAATATTTAAAATAAAAAAATAATATCAAAATTAAATATACTTATATATTTATATATTTATTTATCATTTTTTTATTATATACTTTACTTAAAATTAAATATACTTATATAAAATTATGTACTATACTTAAAATATTTATATATCATTTTTTTTATATCACTATACTTATATATTTATTTATCATTTTTTTAACTATTAAAAAATTTTATAATTAAATTATATTTATTACTAATATATTATACTTAAAATATTTAAAATAAAAAAATAATATTAAATAAATTTTATTATATATAAATATATATTTATGTACCTCGATATATATTTTTTTATTTATAATTTTTTTAATTATTAAATATTTTTATAATTAAATTATATTTACAAATAATATACTATACAAATAAAATTTAAAATAAAAAATAAATATTAAATAAATTTTTTTATATATATAAATATATATTTATGTACCTCTATATATATATTTTTTTATTTATAATTTTTTTAATTATTAAATATTTTTATAATTAAATTATATTTATAAATAATATACTACACCTAAAATATATAAAATAAAAAATAATATTATATATATTTATATATACACATATAAATTTATTTATTTATAATTTATTTAACTATTAAATATTTTTATGATTACATTATATTTATAAACAATATGCTATACTTAAAATATTTAAAATAAAAAAATAATATTAAATGAATATATATATATATATATATATATATACATATATATATATATATATAAATATAATTTATTTAACTATTAAATATTTTTGTGATTAAATTATATTTATAAATAATATACTATTTTTAAAATATTTAAAATAAAAAAATAATATTAAATTAATTTATTTTAATATACCCATATTTATTTATTTATAATTTATTTAACTATTAAATATTTTTATAATTAAATTATATTTATAAATAACATACTTATACTTAAAATATTTAAAATAAAAAATAATATTAAATAAATTTATATATATATATATATATATATATATATATATATATATATATATATATATATATATATATATTATATATACATATATATATATTTTTATTTATAATTTATTTAATTATTAAATATTTTTATAATTAAATTTTATTTATAAATAATATACTATACTTTAAACATTTAAAATAAAAAAATAATATAATATAAATTTATTTATATATATATATATATATATATATAATTATATATTTATATATAGTTATATATATTTTTTTATTTATAATTTATTTAATTATTAATTTATTTTATAATTAAATTATATTTATAAATAATATCTTATACTTAAAACATTTAAAATAAAAAAAATAATATTATATATATATATATTTATTTATTTATAATTTACTTAACTATTAAATATTAATGATCAATCACTTACCAATGCCGAAGCCATTGACACAATAGATTGACTTTTGACGAAAAGTCGATTTTGGTCAAAATAATCTATTTTAGAATTAATGACCGATTATTGACCTAATAATCGATCTCGACAAAAAGTCGACTTTGGTCGAATGGTGAATCCGTAGCCGATAATGACAAACTCATTAGCTAAATAGAGTCGATTTTTTACCGAAAAGTCGATTTTGGTCGAAATAGTCATTTTTGACTAATGACCATCCTTTGACCCGATCGATCGACTTTTGAACAAAAGTCGACTTTTGTCGATATAATCGATTTTGACA
The DNA here is from genome assembly GCA_022702705.1 of Papilionanthe hookeriana x Papilionanthe teres. Classification (NCBI taxonomy): domain Eukaryota; kingdom Viridiplantae; phylum Streptophyta; class Magnoliopsida; order Asparagales; family Orchidaceae; genus Papilionanthe; species Papilionanthe hookeriana x Papilionanthe teres. Next base: position 196,596 of record CM040438.1, read on the forward strand.
TAATGACAACCCATTGACCTAATAGATCGACTTTTTAACCAAAAGTCATCTTCGATTAAAATGGTTAATTCTTGACCCAATTACAACTCGTTGACCAAAAAGGTTAGCATTTGACCAAAAAGTCAACTTTGGTTAAAATGGTCGATTTTTAACCCGATGACCAGCCCATTGACCCATATAGTCTACTTTTGACGAAAAAGTCATCTTTGGTCAAAATGGTCGATTCTTGACCCAATAACTGACTCATTGACAAATAGGTCAACTTTCGACCTAAAATCATCTTTGGTCGAAATAGTCGATATCCGACCCGAATGAGCCCACGATTGGCTAATAGAGTTAACTTTTGACCAAAAATTCGATTTTGGTCAAAATAGATCGACTTTGACCAAAAGTAATGTTTGGTAAAAATGGTCGATTTCGACCCAATGACCACTCATTGACCAAAGACCAACCCATTGACCAATAGGTCGATTTTTGACCAAAAAGTAAATTTTGGTCAAAATAGTTAATTTTTGATCTAATGACATTTATTCGCTCAATAAGTTAATCTCTGACCAAAAAGTTAACTTTGGTCAAAATATTCAATATTTAACCCAATGACAAACCCATTGACTAAATAGGTCAACTTTTGACTAAATAGTCAATTTTTGACTTAATAACCACCAATTGACCCAATAAGTTAACTTTTGACCAATAAGTCAACTTTTGACCCAATAAGTCAACTTTTGACCAAAATAGGTCAACTTTTGACCAAAAAAGTTAATTTTAGTCAAAATGGTCAACTTCTGACATAATGACCTCCACGTTGACCCAATGGCTCAACTTTTGACCAAAAATTTAATTTTGGTCAAAATAATTAATTTTTGACCAAATGGCGAAAATAGTCAATTTTTTGAATTAAAGACCGATTATTGACCGATAAGTCGATCTCGACCAAAAAGTCGACTTTGGACAAAATGGTCGATGATTGACCTGATGATAAACCCATTGCCCGATAAGTTAAATTTTGACCAAAAATCGATTTTGGTCAAAATAATCGATTTTGACTATGTAATGCGAATGACCGAATAATCGACTTTTGACCAAAAAATCGACTTTGGTCGAAAATGGTCGATTACTGACCCGATGATCAACCCATTGACTAAATTGGTCAAATTTTGACCGAAAAGTCAACTTTTAGGTCAAAATAGACAATTTTGACATAATGACCAATTATTGACCCGATAAGTAAATCCTAACCAAAAAGTGAACTTTAGTCATAATTATCAATCCTTGACCCGATAACGAGCCCATTGATTCAACATGTCGACCTTTGAAAAAAGATAAATTTGGTCAAAATGGTAAATCCTTGACCCAATAACCAACCCACCGACCCAATAGATCGACTTTTGTCCAAAAATTTAATTTTGGTCAAAATAGTAAATTATTACATAATTGCCAATTATTGGCCAATAGGTCAACTTTTGAACCAAAAAACCAATTTTGGTCACAATTGGTAATTTTTGACCTAATGACCACCCGTTGACCCAAAAGGTCAACTTTTGACCAAAAAGTCAAATTGGGTCGAAATGGTCAATTTCGACCACGATGACCTAAATGTCGACTTTGGTGAAAATGGTCGATCTTTCATCCGATGACTGACCATTGAACCGATTTGTTAACTTTTGACTAAAAAGTCAACTTTGGCCAAAAAAGTTAATCCTTGACCCGATGACCGACCTATTGACCCAATAGGTCGACTTTTGACCAAAAAGTCGATTTTGCTCAAAATTGTCGATTTTTGATCTCTTGATCGCCTCATTGACCTAAATAGATCAAATTTTGAATAAAAGACGACTTTGGTCGAACTAATCGATCCTTAACTCGATGACCGACCCATTGACCCAATATGTCACCTTTGACCAAAAAGTCGATTTTGATTAAAATAGTCGATTTTGATCTATTGACGATTTTTGACCGAGAAAACCAATCTACATCCAAAAAATCGACTTTGGTCAAGATGGTTAATCTTTGACTAATGCCCGACCCATTGACCCAATAGGATATCTTTTGACCGAAAAGTTAACTTTGGTCAAAATGATCAATCCTTGACCCGATGATCTACCCATTGCTCTAATAAGTCGACATTTGACCAAAAGTCAATTTCGGTCAAAATAAAAAATTTTTGAATTAATGACCGATTATTGACCCAATAAGTCGATCTTTGACCGAATAATTGACTTTAGTCAAAATGGTCGATCCTTGATCCAATAACAAACCCATAGACCCGATAGATCGACTTTTAACCAAAAGCCGATTTTGGTCGAAATAATCGATTTTTGACCGAATGACCGCCCATTGATCGAAAAGGTCGACTTTTGACAAAAGCCGACTTTGGTCAAAATGGATAATTTTGACCCGATGACCAACCCATTGACCCGATAAGTCATCTTTTGACGAAAAAGTCATCTTTGGTAAAAATGGTCGACTTCTTGATCCGATTACTAACACATTGGCCAAATACGTCAACTTTTGACCGAAAAGTCAACTTTGGTCAAAATGATCAATTTCGACCGAATGACCTCCAGTTGACCGATGGGTTAACTTTTGACCAAAATTCGATCTCGAGTCCAAAATAGTCGATTTTGACATAATGACCGATTAATGGCGAAATAAGTCGATCTCTGATTAAAAAGTTAATTTTGTCAAAATAATCAATCCATCACTGATGACGAACACATTTACCTAACGGAATGACTTTTGACCAAAAAGTCGATTTTAGTCAAAATAGTCGATTTTCAGCCTAATGACCACCCATTAACCCGATAGAGTTAACTTTTGACCAAAAAGTCGATCATGGTCAAAATAGTCGATTTTTGACCCGATAACCTGTACGTTGACCCGATATATCAAATTTTGACCAAAAATTTTTCTTAATCAAAATGGTCAAATCTTGACCCGATTACTAACTCATTGATCAAATAGGTCGACTTTTTACAAAAATCGACTTTGGTCAAAATGGTCGATTCTCGAACAATCTACCTCGTTTGCCCAATGGGTAAACTTTTGACAAAAATTTAATTTTGGTCAAAATAATCGATTTTGACCTAGTGATCGATTTTAGACCGATAAGTCGATATCGACCGAAAAGGTCGTATAGTCGAAAATGATCAATCCTTAACCCAATGACCAACCATTGACCAAGTATGTCAACTTTTGACAAAAAAAGTCAACTTTGGTCAAAATGATCAATTTTTGACCCAACGACCAACCCATTGACCCAGTAGGTCAACCTTTGACTAAAAATCAATTTTGGTCAAAATAATCGATTTTGACTAATGACCGATTATTAACCTGATATTGATCTCTGACCAAAAAGTCAACTTTGGTCAAAATGGTCTATCTTTGACCATAACGACCAACCCATTGATCGATGAGTCAACTTTTGACAAAAAGTCATCTTTGGTCAAAATGGTCGATTCTCATTCAATGACCACCCAATTGACTCGATGGGTTAACTTTTGACAAAAAATTTAATTTTGGTCAAAATAGATCAACTTTGACCAAATGACCAATAATTGACCCACTAAGCCAATTTCTGACCAAAAAGTCAACTTTGGTCAAAATGGTCAATCTTTGACCTAATGACAAACCCATTGACCCAATATGTGAAATTTTGACTAAAAAGTCAACTTTTGTTAAAATGGTCAATTTCCGACCCAAGGACCAACCCAATAGGTTAACTTTTGACCAAAAAGTCAACTTTGGTCAAAATGGTCAAACCTTGACCCAATCACCAACCCATTGACCCAATATGTCAACCTTTGACCAAAAAGTCAATTTTGGTCAAAATAGTCAATTTTGACCTAATGAACCCCATTAACCAAATAGGTCGACTTTGGACCAAAATGTCGACTTTGGTCAAAATGGTCGATTTTTGACCCAATGACCAACCCAGTAGCCAAATTAGTCGATTTTGACCAAAAGACATCTTTTTTGTCAAAATAGACGATTTTTGACTAATGACCAATTATTAACCCAATAAATAAATCTTTAACCAAAAGTCAACTTTGGTCATAATTTTCGATCCTTGACCGAATAACTAACCCATGACCTAATAGATCGACTTTTGACTAAAAGTCAATTTTGGTCAAAATAGTAAATTTTTGACATAATTACCAATTATTGACCCATTAGGTCAACTTTTGAACCAAAAAGTCAATTTTGGTCAAAATTGTCAATTTTTGACCTAATGACCATCTCATTGTCCCAAAAGGTCAAGTTTTGACCAAAAGTCAAATTTGGTCAAAATGGTAAATTTCTGACTAGTTGACCTAAATGTCAACTTTGGTGAAAATGTTTAATCCTTCATCCAAAGACCAACCAATTGACCCAATTTGTTAACTTTTGACTAAAAAGTCAACTATAGCCAAAATGGTTAATCCTTGACCCAATGACCAACCTATTGACCGATATGTAAACTTTTGACCGAAAAGTCGATTTTGCTCAAAATTGTCGATTTTTTACCTATTGACCGCCTCATTGACCTAAATAGGTCAAATTTTGACCAAAGACGACTTTGGTCAAAATAGTTAATCCTTAACCCAATGACCAACTCATTGACCCAATAGGTCAACTTTTGACCAAAAAGTTAATTTTGATTAAATTAGTCAATTTTTTGCTTAATGACCAATTTTTGACCCAGAAAACTAATCTCTGACCAAAATGTCAACTTTGGTCAAGATGGTAAATCTTTGACCTAATGCCCAACCCATTGACCCAACAGGTCATCTTTTGACGAAAAAGTCGACTTTGGTCAAAATTATCGATCCTTGACCCGATGACCAACGCATTAGCCTAATAAGTCAACATTCGACCAAAAGTCAATTTTGGTCAAAATAAACAATTTTGAATTAATGACCCAATAAGTCGATCTCTTACCAAAAAGTTAACATTAGTCGAAATGGTCAATCCTCGATCCAATGATGAGCCAATTGACCGATAGGTCGACATTTCACAAAAAGCAATTTTGGTCAAAATAGTCAATTTTTGAATTAATGACCAATTATTGACCCAAAATATTAATCTCTGACCAAAAAGTGAACTTTGGTCAAAATGGTCAATCCTTGACCCAATGATAAACCCATTGACAAAATATTTTTATTTATAATTTGTTTAATTATTAAATATTTTTATAATTAAATTATATTTATAAATAATATACTATTCTTAAAACATTTAAAATAAAAAAATAATATTATAGATATATATATATATATATATATATATATATATATATATATATATATTTATACTTATATTTATATTTTTTATAATTTATTTAAAATTTAAATATTTTTATATTTAAATTATATTTATAAATAATATACTTTACTTAAAATATTTAAAATAAAAAAAGAATATTATATAAATATATATATATATATATATATATATAAATATATATATATATATATATATATATATATATATATATATATATATATATTTATATATATATATTTGTATTTATAATTTTTTTAACTATTAAATATTCGAATAATTAAATTATATTTAAAAATAATATATTATACTTAAAATATTTAAAATAAAAAATAATATTATATAAATTTATGTATATATATATATATATATATATATATATATATATATATATATATATATATATATATATATATATATATATATATATATATATATATTTCTATATACACATATATATTTATTTATTTATAATTTATTTAACTATTTAACATTTTTATAATTAAATTAAATTTATAAATAATATACTATACTTAAAATATTTAAAATAAAAAATAATGTTAAATAAATTTATATATATATATATATATATATATATATATATATATATATATATATATATATATATATATATATATATATATATATATATATATATATATGTATATATTTATATATACTTATATATATATATATTTTTTTTGAAATTTATTTAATTATCAAATATTTTTATAATTAAATTATCTTTATAAATAATATAAAATACTTAAAATATTTAAAATAAAAAATTTATATATTTGTTTATTTATTTGTTAATTTATATTTTTATATTTATTTATTTATTTATTTATTTATATATATTTATTAATTTATTTAAAATATATATATATATATATATATATTAATATTTGTTTATTTATTTATTTATTAGTTTATTTATTTATTTATTTATTTATTTATTTATAATATATATTAGTTTATTTATTTAATTATTTATAATTTTTTAAATTATTAAATATTTTTATAATTAAATTATATTTAAAAATAATATATTATACTTAAAATATTTTAAAAAATAATAATAATAGTATATAAATTTATATATAAATATATAAATATATATATATATATATATATCATTTTTTAACTATTACTTAATTTTATAATTAAATTATATTTATTAATAAAATATTATACTTAAAATATTTAAAATAAAAAAAATATTATATATATGTATGTATATATATATATATATATATATATATATATATATATATATATATATATATATATATATATATATATATATATATACATATATATATTTTTATTTACAATTTATTTAATTATTAAATATTATTATGATTAAATTATATTTATAAATAATATACTATACTTAAAACTTTTAAAATAAAAAAATAAAATTATATATAACTATATATATTTTTTTATTTATAATTTATTTAATTATTAATTATTTTTAAAATTAAATTATATTTATATATAATATACTATACTTAAAACATTTAAAATAAAAAAAATATTATATATATTTAGAATTTTTTTAACTATTAAATATTTTTATAATTAAATTTTATTTATAAATAATGTACTATACTTAAAATATTTAAAATAAAAAAATATATATTTATTTATAATTTATTTAATTATTAAATATTTTTATAATTAAATTATATTTTAAAATAATATACTATACTTAAAATATTTAAAATAAACAAAATAATATAATATAAATTTATATATATATATATATATATATATATATATATATATATATATATATATATATATATATATATATATATATATATATATATATATATATACATATATACATATACATATTTATTTATAATTTATCTAACTATTAAATATTTTTATAATTAAATTATATTTACAAATAATTTACTATACTTAAAATATTTAAAATAAAAAAATAATTATATATATTTATTTATTTCTAATTTTTTTAACTATTCAATTTTTTATATTTAATTTTTATTTAAAAATAATATCTTATACTTAAAATAATTAAAATAAAAAGTAATTTTATATAAATTTATATATATATATATATATATATATATATATATATATATATATATATATATTAATCCTTGCTACGATGACTAACCCGATAGCTTTAATAGATTGACATTTGACGAAAAAGTCAATTTCGATCAAAATAAAAAAATTTTGAGCTAATAGCTAATTATTGACCCGATAAGTCGATCTCGACCAAATAGTCAACTTTAGTCAAAATGGTCGATCATTGATCAATTAACGAGCCCATGGACTCGATAAGTTAACTTTTGACCAAAATGCAAATTTCGATCAAAATAATCAATTTTGACCGAATGACCGCCCATTGACCGATAGATCGACTTTTGACCAAAAAGTCAACTTTGGTCGAAATTGATGATTTTTTACGAAATGATTATCCACATTGACCTGATAGGTCATCTTTTGACCAAAAAAGTCATCTTTAGCAAAAATGGTCGACTTCTTGATCCGATTACCAACACATGAGCCAATTATGTCGACTTTTGACCAAAAAATCGACTTTGAGTCAAAATGATCAATTTTGACCCAATGACCTCCCGTTGACCCGATGGGTTAACTTTTGACCAAAAATTCGATCTCGGTCAAAATAGTCGATTTTTGACCTAATGACCGATTAATGACCGAATAAGTCGATCTCGATCTAAAAAGTTAATTTTTGTCGAAATAATCGATCCATCACTCGATGATGAACAAATTGACCCAGCGAGACGACTTTTGACCAAAAGTCAATTTTGGTCAAAATAGTCAATTTTTGACCTAATGACCACCCATTAACCCAAAGGTTAACTTTTGACCAAAAAATCGTTGTGGTAAAAATGGACGATTTTTGACCGATAACGACTAAGATTGACCCGATATATCAAATTTTGACCAAAAAGTTTTCTTGATCGAAAATGGTCAAATCTTAGTCGAATTACCAACTCATTGACGAAATAGGTTAACTATTGACGAGAAAGTTAACTTTGGTCATAATGGTCGATTCGATCCGATGCCACTTAGATTGACCCAATGGGTAAACTTTTGACAAAAAATTTAATTTTGGTCAAAATAATCGATTT
>CM040438.1:210000-217500 GCA_022702705.1 Papilionanthe hookeriana x Papilionanthe teres
CATAGAACTGCAATAGATGAAGAGAGAAGGTTAATTTTATTAATCCAGATCTGAAGAAACCAAGGCACAACAACTTGTGATAGTAAGATCTGAAGTAAATGCAAGGAGTCCATTTCCAAGTGCACACATTGAATATTCTGCATAACAGCAATTTTCAACCCCCAAAAGGCAGCAATTGCTTCAGCTTCCAAAGCATTTAAAGCAATAATAGGTGCTGAAAAGAACCATAAACAGGTGACCTTTAAAATTTCTGCAAAGACCTCCAATACCAGCTGTAGAAGTTCTGAAGCTTCCATCAATATTAATCTTAAGCCATGGGTTCTTAGGTGGTCTCCATATAACAAGCATAACTCTGTTTTTAAGGCCATGATTTGAAGAAGGGACAAAATTATGTGTGTTATTGATAAAATTAAGACGGTTTCTAATGATAATATTAGAAGATAACACCTTATTATTGAAAATTAAATAATTCCGGCTAGCCATTATAAACCACAAAATGATAAATGGAATGAAATAATGAGAATTAGCTTTCCACTCTTTCCAGACAATCATTGACGAACTCCAAGAAGAGTAATGAGTTTGCAGCCACATAGCAAATAAAGCCGCTTTCCATACCTCCACGTGCCTGACTACAAATAAAAAAATATGCCCAATAGTCTCTTCAGCATTGTGACAGAAATGGCATCTGGATGGACCTCTAAGACCCTTGAGTTTAAGTATATCATCAGTTGGTAGCATCTTCTTAAACAACCTCCAACAAAAAAATGACATAGAAGGGGTTATATATTTACTCCAAAGCTTAGCACCCCAATCATTCTTTTGCCAAGTAAAACACTTTTGATAAATGAATTTAGATAAACTTTGATTATGAGACTTTTTGATAATAAGTCTATCTTTTCTCCAAGGATGAATAGGAGTATTTAAGATCTTATTATGAATATCGGCGAGGAACATAATCTTGAAATTTATACAAATTCCAATCACCATCACTCCAACAGTCAGCAATTTGTTGAATAGGAAAATTATGATTATAATGTGCTTGAAGAGACCCATCAAACAACCAACTGTCAAACCAGAAATCAATTTGTCAATTACCAATTTCCCAAATAAAAATCTTTTCAGCATGAAGTCTTACTTTAAGCATCTCTTTCCAAGTTTTAGAATCTCCAGGTTTAAAACAGACCATAGCTGGATGTTCATTATGACAATACTTAGCCTTCATAAATCTTGCCCACAAGGACTGTTGTGATCTGAAATTGATCCATTTCTTACAATAGAATGTAAAGCTCAGATTCTGAAAGCTTTTAAAGCCTAACCCACCACAATCAATTGGCTTACATAACTTAATCCAATTTGTCCAATGCATTTTCTTATGTTGCCCTTCCCATAAAAATTTATTAAACATAATAGAAAGCATTTTCTGTGTACTCTTCTTCATTTTGATCATCTGCAGTGTATAAAGAGGGAATGCAGTTAACACACTCTTAAGAAGTGTTATTCTTCCACCATTTGAGAGAAAAGAATTAGACCAGCAGTTAATTTGAGAGGATATTCTAGAAATTATATCATCATAGTGTGAAAGTATCCTTCTACCTTTGATTAAAGGAAAGCCCAAATACTTAAGAGGATATTGAATCTCCTTAAAGTTAGTGAAATCAGAAATCCAGTTTTTCATATGAACACTGATTTTAGAGCTTGCAAGGAATTGACATTTGGATCTATTAAAAACCATTCCAGAGATAGCTTCAAAGTATGTCAAAACTTTCATGAGACATTTAATAGATTGTTTACATCCATTGGAGAATACTATCACATCATCAGCATAGGCTAGATGACTGACAAGTTGAGTAGATCTATGCTGATATTGAGTGTACTGATGAGTAAGCTGCATTTGGTTCAACATTCTTGAAAGGTAATCAAAGACAAGGATGAAAATATAAGGAGACAAAGGATCTCCTTGTCTAATGCCCCTTCGAGATTTAAATAATCCATGACTTCTACCATTAATAAGCACACTGTGATAATTATTATTCAACCATCTATAAATGAGATTACAAAAGGTAGAACTGAAACCTCTATCTACAAGAACTTTAAGAATAAAAGCCCAACTGATAGAATCAAATGCTTTGGCCAAATCTAATTTAAAAATAATATTAGAACCTCTGCAGCATTTATCAATATCAACTAGCATTTCTTGGGCCAAAAGAACATTGTCACAGATGCATCTTCCCTTTATAAAAGCACTTTGATTTTCGGAAATAAGGTCCTCCAATAAAGGTCGTAAACGAGCTACCGAATTTTACTTATAATTTTGAGAAGGTGGAAGTTAGATCGATGGGTACGAAGTCTTGCCGGATGGATTTGCTTTTATCTTTAGGAATCAAAACAATGGTAGTGGAAGCAAAGTACTTAGGAAGATCAATTCCCTGAAAGAAGCTTTGTGCTTGCTAAGACCACATCGGATTTGATTATGGTCCAGTTTTTGATATAGAAATCAACGATAAATCCATCCGGACCGGTACTGTCTTACTACCATCAATTATTTTAATATCCTCAAAAACTTCCTTAGCATTAAGAGGTTGAACAAGGGAATCCATATTCACATTGCTGAAATCGAGAACTTATGAGAGCGGGAGTATAAGCGACAGAACTCAATAGGTTGATAAGAAAACAATTTATAAAAGTAGGCAATAGCATCATCAGCAATCTCTTTAGAATTGACTAACCATGTATTATCAACAGATTTGATTTTCAATATAGCATTAACAGATCTCTTATATTTAATGGCTGCATGAAAAAATTTGGAATTTCTATCACCATGCTTAAACCAATTGACAGCTGCTTTTTGTTGTAGAAAAAGTTCTTCTTTCAATATAGCAGATTGTAATTTACTATAAGCCTCATTAAGACAATGTTCAGAATCCATACCATCTTCAACAAGCTTTTCCATTTCATTAACCATAGATTCAGCTTCAATAACTTGCGATGAACATTCCCAAAACGATCTAATTCCAATGTTTCAGCTTTCTAGCAATCCTTTTTGTAAATGCCAAAGTTTAGAAATAGGATCAGAATAAAGAGCTTCCAAAGGAGCCTTCCAATTATCAACAATCAATTGATTATAAGCGAGGATGAGTAGACCACACATTAAGATATCCGAAAGCGAATTCTTAACGAGCGAGGAGAGAAAGAACGGTCGACTAGTAAAGGAGAATGATCAGATCCAAGCCTTGCCAAATGTTTAACAGTAGTAATAGGGAACATACTTAGCCAGAGTTGATTAACCAGAATTCTATCAATTCTTTCATAAATATTTCCTCTCCTCCAAGTAAAAGGAGAACCTTCAAATCCAACATCAAAAAGATTAGCTAAAGTGATATTATTAGAGAAGTTCAACATTGCTTGTAGATTAGGATTTCTCCCACCCTTTTTCACTAGGATGTGCTTATGGAATTGAAGTCCCCACCAACAATCCAGCTATCATTCATTGAATTACTAATATGATGTAATACATTCCAAAGTTCGATCTATCAATATTAGAAGTAGCGAGCATATATAAAAGAAGCAAAACCATTGAGCTGAGTCTAACTTCAAAATGGATATGCGAGCAGTGAGAATGATTAAGTAAGATCTTAATCTTCGACTCTTTTCTATATAACATCCAGTTTTATAAGAACGATTAACCACAAAATTATATCCGAGAGAATTTCTTAGTGAATCTATCATAATTAGATTTCACCAAAGGCTCTAAAATAACAATAATCCAAAAGTGATGAACCCTGTTTAAATTTAAGAGTCTATTAAGGGAGCCAGGGTCAGCCACTCCCCTAATATTCCAGCACAAGAATTTAATCATGAATAACATTTCTTCCTCCTCTAGTCAACCTAGAGAAAGAATTTTCAGCTGCAGTAGATTGAATAATGTTGCTTTCAGAAAGATTTTTTAACTCCAGGGATCTCTTCTTTCTAGCTTTTTGTATCATCCAATCATTATTAATATCATTGCTAATATCTGCCATTCCTGTAGAAGTTGAAGTATCTTTCTGAGATGTTTGTTGAAATACAGGATAATTCATAGGCTTGGGTTGAACTTCAACTGCTTGATAATGAGTAATAGTATTATCCTGCAAAACCTCATGAGGATTCTGTACTTCTGTAGCAGCAGTAATATCAGATTATAAAACAACTAATTCAGGAGAAATGGATGATTCAACTAAGCTAGAACCTCTTGGTAAAAGAGCAGCCAAAGATTCAGTAGTTTCAGTATTTCTAGTAATTTCTTCATTCTCAAGAGTAATATTAACTATTTTAGAATTAATAGGTAAAGTGTCTGAGGCAATAACAGCAATCCGAACGAGTTCATCAACAATCTCCTTAGAAGATAATTGCGGCTTTTCCCAGACGAGAGCTATTACGAGTACGAACAGAATCAACATTAGTTTGCAAATCTTCCACATTAGGAACAACGAGTTTGAAGCTGTTTTTTAGGATCAATGATTCTATTTGCCTTCAAGTGAGGATGAAGCTCGAAACACTTATCATTGGAATGCCCAAACATTTTACATTGATGGCGATAGAATGGCTTATTTTCCATTATAGCTGTTTGCGAATATCCATTGTGTGGTGTACCAATCCAGTTTCTTGATATCGTCAAGAGATACATCTCTTTCCACAAGAATTCTAGCCGTAGAAGGCACTAGTGAGATGAAAGGTAGGCATATCCGACTTTAAAGGCCTACCTAAGCGATCCTGATAGCATAAAGAATTTGATGATTAAAAAGATGAAGTTTCAGATTTGGTAATTTATACCAAATAGGAATAACAGGTGATTCTTGATGAGGATCAAAAGAAGGAGACCATTTTAAAAGTTTCATAGGAATACCATCAATCAAAACAAATTTCTTGGAGAATAAATTAGCATAATCCACTTCTTTGGTAAGTTGAATCATAATATGCCTACCATCGAAAAGACCAACCTTCCAAGAACCCAACAATCTGAAATTCTCAAAACATTTCCTTATGATTTCCATTTTTGGATGTCAATTGAAACTTACCAATTAAAGTAAATTTGTGTACATCCACTAGAGAGGAAATATCGACATCCGATAGAATTAAGGCGAGGCTTTCCACCCTTCTTCTCGATTTTCTTAATGAATTGGCACTCCTCCTTACCATGCGCAACATCATGATAAAATTGTGGAAAAACCAGCTTATCGAAGGATTTGGTGAATCAAGACCAATCACTTCGAGCAAAAGTCTTTGCGGAGATCGAATTTGATCGGCCATTCAGAAAATTAGGAAACAAGTCCAAAATTCAAAAGAATTAAAACCCGGGAAAGCAGAAATTAGGAGCAACAACAACAAATGCAAGGATAGAATGAAAACTAAAAGGATTAGTATTCAAATCTACCAAACATCAACAGAATTGAAAGTAGGAAATCAAGAATCGCACCAAGAACTCTCCACAAAATACGGCTCCATCTTATATATATAAATATATATATATATATATATTTATATATACATATATAAATTTAATTATTTATAATTTATTTAACTATTAAATCTTTTTACGATTAAATTATATTTTTAAATAATAAACTCGTACTTAAAATAGTTAAAATTAAAAAATAATATTAAATATATATATATATATATATATATATATATATATATATATATATATATATATATATATATATTTATCATTTTTTTAAAATATTAAATAATTTCATAATTAAATTATATTTATTAATAATATATTATACTTAAAATATTTAATATCAAAAATAATGCTAAATAAATAAATAAATATATATATATATATATATATATATATATATATATATATATATATATATATATATATTTATGTACCTCTATATATATATTTTTATTTATAATTTTTTTAATTATTAAATATTTTTATAATAAAATTATATTTATAAATATTGTACTATACTTAAAATATTTAAATAAAAAAATAATATTAAATAAATTTTTATATATATATAAATATATATTTATGTACCTCATATATAAATATTTTTATTTATAATTTTTTAATTATTAAATATTTTTATAATTAAATTATATTTATAAATAATATACTATACTTAAAATGGTTAAAATAAATAAATAATATTTTATATATATATATATATATATATATATATATATATATATATATATATATATATATATATATATATATATATATATATATATATATATATATATATATATATATACAGATATAAATTTATAAATTTATAATTTATTTAACTATTAAATATTTTTATGATTAAATTATATTTATAAATAATATACTATACTTAAAATATTAAAAATAAAAAAATAATATTATATATATATATATATATATATATTTATATATTTATATATTTATATTTACAGATATAAATTTATTTATTTATAATTTAATTAATTATTAATTACATTTTAAATTAAATTATATTTAAAAATATATACTATAGTTAAAACATTTAAAATAAAAAAATAATATTTTATATATGCATATATATATATATATATATATATATATATATATATATATATATATATATATATATATATATATATATATATATATATATATATATTTATTTATTTATTTATTTATTTATATATACCTATATATATATATTTATTTATAATTAATTTAATTATTAAATATTTTTATGATTAAATAATATTTACAAATATTATACTATACTTAAATATTTTAAAATAAAAAAATAATATTATATTATTACTTATTTATAATTTTTGTAACTATTAAATATTTTTATAATTAAATTATATTTATAAATAATATACTATACTTAAAGAATTTAAAATAAAAAATTATTTTATATCAATTTATATATATATATATATATATATATATATATATATATATATATATATATATATATATATATATATATATATATATATTTATATATACGCATATACATTTATTTATTTATAATTTATTTAACTATTAAATATTTGATAATTAAATTATATTTATAAATAATATACTATACTTAAAATAGTTAAAACAAAAAAATAATATTAAATAAATTTATATATATATATATATATATATATATATATATATATATATATAGTATATATATATATATATATATATTTAATTATAATTTACTTAATTATTAAATCTTTTTATAATTAAATTTATTTATAAATAATATACTTTACTAAAAATATTTAAATTTAAAAAATTATATATATATATATATATATATATATATATATATATATATATATATATATATATATATATATATATATATATATATATATATGCCGCTGCCATGGCACGGTGGTTTGGGCGGGGTTCACCGTAAGTCCCCCGAAGGTCCGGGTTCGATCCCTACCGCGAGGGCGCGAACGGGTCGGATAGGCATTTGGGGAAATCGGTATTTGTAGTCGAAGCTGTGATCTACTAAATACCGATTTTCTTTTTTAATA
>CM040438.1:222500-305000 GCA_022702705.1 Papilionanthe hookeriana x Papilionanthe teres
TTATTTATTTATTTATATATATTTATTTATTTGCTTATTTATTTATTTATTTATAATATATATATATATATTTGTTTATTTATTTAATTATTTATAATTTTTTTTTCTATTAAATATTTTTATAATTAAATTATATTTAAAAATAATATACTATACTTAAAATATTTAAAATAAAAAATAAATATTATATAAATTTATATATAAATAAATATAAATATAAATATATATATATATATATATATATATATATATATTTCATTTTTTTAAATATTAAATAATTTTATAATTAAATAATATTTATTAATAATATATTATACTTAAAATATTTAAAATAAAAAAATAATATTATATATATATATATATATATACCTATTTATATTTTTATTTACAATTTATTTAATTATTAAATATTTTTACGATTTAATTGTATTTATAAATAATATACTATACTTAAAACATTTAATATAAAAAGAATAATTATATATATATATATGTGTATATATATATATATATATATATATATATATATATATATATATATATATATATATATATTAAAAGGAAATGAGCGGAAGAATCCCCTACATGTTAAGTATGAAATGGTTTACAAAAGGAAGTAGAAAGGCCTCCATACAAACAACAAACTTGGTGGCGGCCCTACGAGGGATAAGAAAACGGAAAAATTACAAAGCCTCTATTACCGACCAAAAAAAAAAAATGCGAAATATTATCATGTAGCAAGAAGGCACCCGCAGAGCCATGGTAGACAACAAATTGAATCTCTCCCGGGACGATAATAGTTCGAAACTTGTCGAGGGAGGAGACCTCGCAGATGTCCAGCGAGTGAACCATAGAGGTAGCGACAAAACCACCGGGGCATTCCAAATCGGAATCCAGTGGAGCAAAATATACTTAGAATGGAGATTTATATTCAATTACGAGATGGGGGGAGCTCGGTTGTCTCCGACGAATTAAGAACTTAAGCTCATTGGGTGGCATAGTGGAAACCTCAGCTTTGGAGGAGAGAGCACACTCCCGGGCAAGCCAATGGGCAGGTTTGTTACCCTCCATGTAATTAGAAGAAAATTTAGTATGAGGGGTTCTGAAGGCAAGAATGTGTTGCATCCAGTATTTGTGGTGCCACTGTAGATGATGGATATGGTCAATGCTTATTGATCGAACTCGAGAGTCCACCTCGATCCATATATTCCGCCAACCGACAATACTAGGCAAGTCGAAGTGCCCAAAGAACAGCAATAAGTTCTGATTCAAAAGCATCTTGGGCAGAAACTGGGGCAAGGAAATATAGGAGACAATTTCCCAGATGATTCCTAAAAATGCCCCCAACACCAGCACCATCAATAGAAAAACTACCATCAGTGTTTATCTTGATGTAATTACAAGGGGGAGCCTGCCAGCTAACAGTTTTGGCCTGGAAGGAGACCAGGGGGTAATGAGGGAGGCTTCTGAAGAATTTGAGGGAAGACCTTATAAACAATGAGTTTGCTAATATAAGATTTACAGTTTCTGGCCACAGAGGTAGCAACAGCAGTAAGGTCTTCAAATTTGGCCTGATTCCTAGCCATCCAAATAAACCAGAGGGCAATGAATTGGATAGTGTTGAACTTTGGGATTTCCCTATAGCACCAATGGTGATGGAATAACTGCCAATGAAGGTTTATGCTATTATGTCTTAACTGGGAGTTTAATTCTTTCCAAACGTCCCGGGAGAATTTGCACTTTGGAAGAACGGATGGGGGATAGACTCTTCTTCGTGATGACAAAGAACACAAATGGAAGGACCTCTCAAGCCTTTTAATTTGAGAATGTCATCGGTGGGGATAATCGTCGTGAAGGGCTCTCCAACAAAGAAAAGACATAGAGGGGGAAAGATATTTACTCCATACGGACTTCCCCCACTTTACAACGAGCCATCGAAAGGAGGAGCTCGTATAGGTATTTAGTTATACTTTGATGTTCGGAGACCCCCAGTTGATACTATCGAGTTTCCCTCAATGTATAGGAATAAGTAGCAATATTCACGTGCTTGATTGGTTCGGCAGAATAGCTTCTAAGATGTGGGATGGAACAAGTAGCACCATCCCGAATCTCGGCCTACGATCGCGAGAGATCAGTATTATCCTGTCTAGGGGTTAACCAATCTTTTGGACACCAGTTATCCAACCAAAAGTTGATTTCCCTCTTACCCAGATCCCAAATAAATTTATCTTCAGCTTCCTTTCTAACTTTTGGCAAACTGACCCAGATCTTAGAATCCTCCAATCTTCTAACAGCAAGGGAGGGGTGGACATGCCTGCAGTACTTGTCTTTTAGAAATTTGGCCCATAAGGAAGTCTGTGCTCTAAAGTGGATCCACAGCTTTAGGAAGTTTATATGTTGCAGGTGGAGAAGACCCCTAAAGCCTAGCCACCGCTCAGAGGGGTGTAGCAGTTTTAACCCAAGCTGTCCAATGGAGCTAGTGCCTCGACTCGACCAAAAGAATCGTTGAAAGTTCTTTCCGGATGCGAGATGAGTGCTCTTCTTCAAAGGTGTCGGCTAGACGGTGTATGATGGAAAGGAGGTGAGAATGCTTTTCGGAGAGTGATTCCGCCACCATTAGACGTAAAGAAGTTGGACCAGGCAAGTGAGTTGAGCTTTAATCTTACCCAAGCATTCATCAAATTGTATTTGTTTAGCCACACTTGCACGATAAGATAAGCTCCCAGATATTTAATTGGAGGAGTAACACTGGGAAAACCAATGTGCTCAGTAATCCAATGTCTGATGGAGGTAGAAGTATGTTTAGAAAAGATTAGTTGACATTTCTCTTTGTTGAAGACCACACCAGCCTGCTGTTGGAAAGTCTCCAAGCACCACTTAATTTTTTTGACGACATTTTTGTGGGCGGTTGATGAAGCATAATATCATCTCGCATAAATTAGATGTGAGATCGCAATGTTAGATATATGGTGGTACACGGAAAATTTCGGGAAGGAGCTCTCTATCCACCAATCTTGAGAAGTAGTCTAATGCCGGGATGAAAATAGTGGGGGATAATGGATCTCTTTGCTTAAGACCCCCCAGTGGCTTTGAATCTCCCCAAGCTTCGGCCATTAATTAAAATTGAATGCTCATTTGTTTCCAACCATCTCCTAATAAGATTTCGAAATGGCTCTTGAAACCTCGTGACAAGAAGAACTTCCAAGATGAACTCCCAACTAATGGTATCATAAGCCTTTTGGATATCAAGCTTACAAATGAGGTTACCCCCTTTGGCTCTTATCAAGATCAAGAAGAAGTTCTCGAGCTAACGAGACATTGTCACAAATAGATCTCCCTCGACAAATGCTCGACCGATTCGGCCTATTAATGCGTCCGGATGAGGTTGTAACTCGCTCACAATGATCTTACTAATGGTCTTGCTTATTACGGTAGTTAAGCGAATAAGCTCATAGTGGTTCCAGTTTCCGGGTAGTATTAGTTTTGGGAACTAACACATAATTTGATGCACCGAAATAGATTTCGGGAGGGATGACCCATAAAGAAACTTTGTATAGCTCGCTACCACATCATTCCGAATCCAATCCCACGACTTTTTATAAAAGTCGACTGTGTATCCATCAGAGCCCACTGTCTTCTTCGCTATCCATCGAATTAAGAGCGAGTCAAATTTCCTTAGATGAGGGGGTATCCGCCGGATCAAGGCTTCGAAGTGAAAGTAATCTCATTTTGGAAGAGGGATTTATCAATAGATGCCCTGGGACCAGCCTGTAGGGTAAGGAGTTGCTTAAAATAATGAACTGCATCAGCTGCAATGTCAGGGAGGTGTTGACCTCATTTTTGATGAGGTATTCTCTTCTTCTCTTTAGTACTTAGGATCTAGCCTTAGGCTTTTCCTTTGACTATCTTAGAGGACTAGAATTGGGATCCACCACTTAGAAATTCAAACCACTTCTTAACTCCCGCAAACCCCACAAACTTGATCGTAGGCCCCTAATCACCTAGAGGGTTGAAATCGAATGTGGAAGTTTAAAGGATGAGTTCCCATAGGACTCTTCGGCCTTAGGATCGCTCGCAGGTGGCTCGGTGCAGTGAAGGGTTGACTTGCACACACACTACACCTACACACTACACTTTCACACACTTCCTAAAAACACACCCATACCCGACTTGACCTCCCGACTCATGTAGGTGATTCACATGGATGGTCCTTAACCCCTAAGCCCTTGGCAAGAGGGTTAGGAACAACATAATGAATGCCTCAAATGAGTCCCTTCATGGCTCATGTGGGCTTGATATGGCTTCATGGCTCAGCAAAAATGATTTCATTCCACTTACATCCACCCAATCTTCAATTTTCCAAATTTTCAATTTTCGACCCCGGGACCCTACACCCGCCAACCTACCCGAAGCACCGAATAGCCCAAATTTCTCAAAAATTTCCAAATCACCCAAAATTCTCCAAAATCATTCCCAAACATTTCCACATCACTCAAATTGATCATCCATACCCAAAAATATCAAAAATTCCAAAAATACCTCCCAATACCCTCCAAATACCCAAAATACCCCTCTTAGCCAAAAAATCCAAAAATTCAGAAAATTCCCAGAAAATTCCAGAAAATCCCAAATATTCCCAATTTCATTTTGTTCAACTACATCATGGGCCAATTTTGTCAATTTACCCCACTTTTATCAAAATCCCCAATTTGACCCATTTTAACCCAAAGTAAACCCAATGTCAAATCTAACCTACCCAATTGACCCAAATTCTGGTCCAATTCAATTCTAAACTTCAATTCAACATCCCCAACACCAATCTAGACCAAATACAAGCCCAATTTGATTGAAATTTGGATCCAATTTCACTTTTGGCCTTAAAGCTCAATTTGGACCCATGACCCAAACTTAGCCCAAACTCACCCAATTCAACTCCAATTAACCCCAAATCTTTTCTAAACCCTCCTTGACATCCCCATAAACAAAAACCTAACATGATTTGCCCAAGATTTTGATCCAAACCCCACTCAAATTCAACCGAAAGCTAAAAGGCCCATTTTTGACCTAAACCCAAACCTAACCCAAATGAGCCCAAACCCCAAAATCAAAACCCATCAAAGCCAAAACCTCTTTGAAACACTCCCATAAACATTTCCCAACATTAATTTTACATCAATTTCAACTCTAGCCCAACATTGGCCCAAGTTAGCCCAATTTGACCTACATAGGCCCACTTACCAATTAAACCCAAATTCGAACCAATTCAAGTCCAAATCACACCAAATTGACTCCAAACCACTCATGACACATCCCTAAACCAAACTCAACAATTATTTGGCCCAACCTCTTTACAAAATTTCTATCCATAAATTCATTTTCAAACTTAAAAGCCCACTTCCCTAAACCTTCCTAAAAACCCATTTCCACCAAATACAAAAGCCCAAATTTGGCCCTAAAGCCCACATGACATTTCCATTTGCCATCCATTTAATCAAAGCCATTCCCTAATTTATAATTCCATCATCAAACAATTCCAAATCAAGCCCCATACAAATTCACCTCAAAATATCAAAATTTTTCTTAAATCCATTTACATGAAATTGACTTGACTTTTCCCAAGCCAAAGGTGAGCCATGAAGCCATGCATGAGCCACATGGAAGCCATGAGAGCCTCTTTATATGTCACCATACCATATTGGGTAGGAAGGAGGGCCCCTTTCCTTAATCTCTAAAGCTCATTAGCCTTAATCATGATTCACCTAAACCTAAATTTAATCCAAATATATTTGGATGGAGACTTCTCCATGCCAAACCAAGCTGATCCCTTTGATCCCCCACAAGCACCCAAAGCCACCTCGAAGGGTGCACCAAGCCCAAATGGGTGAGTTGACCCATTTAGACCCAAAACTAGCCATGCCCCATTCTATTTTGGATCAAGGCCTTTACACTTGGCCATTGCCAGCCGTTTGCACAAACACACACCGGCCCAGCCACGACCCCGAGGGTGACCCTCGCCTGCCGGCCACCACCCCGATCGTCGGAAAACTCCATGGCCGAGAAGTCCAAGTCAATCCAAGCTTGGAATTCTCACTCGCCGAGTCGCCCATGCCCAGCGTGGCCATTGCGATTGTTCTTCACTTGCCATGAGCGGTCGATCCCGACCCTCAACTCCCCTGGAGGCCCTCCAGACTCCGCCTATTTAAACTCCCCACCTCTCGGCCATGAGGAGGTGCTGGAAACAAACCTTAAGGAAACCCCGCCAAAATTGTTCCGGACTACTCCCCATACACGAGCACTTGATCCCCACCGAAATCCCCTCGCCATTTCCGCTCCGCGAGCTCAATTTCGAGTTGAAATCCAAGCCCAAAACCAGGACACTTCTCCACGGCGGATCAATCCTCGAATTGGTTGATCCTACACCTTCACCGGACCAAGAGAAGGTGTCCACCAGCCAGAAAAGCCCCATCTCCGAGGCCACCCGCGTTGTTCCGGACTCCAAAGGTTGTGATCGGCCTTGGTGGAAATCACACACTAGGCAATTCACCACATCCCTGTGCTTCATCCCTAGCCTCCTGCGACTCCAACGAACGTGCCGAGCATCTCCGATCGAGGCTTCACCTCTCGCAGCTAAGGTATGGCCTCACTCTTCCTCCCGAGCTTCCGAACATTCTCCATTTTTATTGCGTAAATTTCATCCCACATAAACCGTATGGATGTGTTCGTCTTTTCGAGACGAATCCATGGAGCATAAGAACATGAAAATCCATTGAGTATCGAGTGAGATATTAAGGATTTAGTGTGGACGGCTCTCGGGTGAGGACACTTGGGGACGATGAACGGATGCGCGTCCATTTGATACACGCGGGGACGGATGGCCGGGATCGCGTCGGATCGAAGACGGAGCGATACGGCGGGTCCCGGAGCGCTGACGCGGATGGCGGCGTCGAATGGGATCGCGACGCGTGTGCCTTCGGAGATGTTAAGGATGACGCGGCGCCGCGTGGATAAGTAGAAAATTAGGGGTATTTTCTATTTATTTAATTCCCTAAACTTCAAAAATTCATAACTTTGTGTAGGAAAATCATAAAAATAAAATAAAAATACCTCTTCGCTCGAGTGAACGGAGGAGAATAATGTGGAAAAGAAATCATTTAATTTCATCAAGTATCTTATTTTTTATAATTTATTTACTCTCTGCATACATTTAATTCTCCATGCATGTATACAATTCACCATGGCATGAGACCATGGGGCTTTTGAAGCCTCCGAATTTGGGAACATTCCCCGAATTTTCCAAAGTCGAGGCCATCCCTATGAAGAGTTATTGATTTTTCAAATTCATGTCACTGTTTTGAGTATTTTAATTCTAATAAATAGCTTGTTGTGAAATAAATTCTAGGAAAATTTGGTGATATTCCTTATGACCAGAGAACCCTTGGAAAAATAGGACTTGAGTTAGTCCACTCAAAACAACCCTAATTGGCTTAAACACTTAAAATAGGTCTCTAATTAATTAGAGTTAACCATAGATCAAATTGACTTGAAATCAATTCTCCACTGACCTTTAGGATCGAGAGGAACCCACCATAAAAGTTTGAAGTCGATTGGACTTGGTTAGCCTCTATTAATTGGGTTGATTAAGCCATTTAGTCATTTTAAACTTTAAAAATTCATAACTTTCAAAATACCTTTCAAAAATTCACCAAATTGGTTTTGGAGCCTCTCTGATATCAGGGGAATTTAAGAAAATTAAAATTTCAATTTTCTAAAAAGTTGATTTTTAATATTATTTTAATATTTTTAATAATTAAAAAATAATAAAAATTACAAAAATAATAAAATTCACCAAAATGTCACATTTTGAATTTTAATCACTTAGGAACAAACCCCATGTTTTTCTTAGGTCTATTTGGTGAGATATTAATTTTTAAAGGCCTAGGGTAATTTTAAAATTAAAAAAATATATTTTCTAGCATTTTCACTAAAATAATTATAATAAATCATAGAAAAATCAGAAAATTGCAAAATTTGCTTCTCTGGTTTCCTTGATATCAGAGAGATTTTTGAAAAACATAAAATTCATTTTTCAACATTTATTTTATTTTTAAATTAATTAATACTCCAGAACTTAAAATAATTCTAATAAATAAAATATAATTCAAAAAATCACAAAATTTGGTCCAAGTGGTCCTCTGGTCATCAGGAATGTCCCCTAATTTTCTTAAGGACAGAAACTTTCCCTTGGTCATGTTATTAAATTTTCCTTGGAAATCTCTATTTTCTACCAAAAATAATTATATAAATAAATTAAATACAGAAAAATCACATTTTCTCCTCTCATGTCTTTAGTGACATATGAGTGAAGTCACATAAAAATTTCAAGTTCATTTGAGTTCAATTTAGTGAGTTTTGAAATTATTAAGCTTAAAGGGCAAAATGGTAATTAAAATTTTAACCCTTAATTAAAACTTTAGGTTTAATAAAAAATTAACAAGTAAAATATTTGATCCTAACCTGATTTGGATGATTGAAATTTAATAATTGAAGGGTAGAAACCCATTAAGCAATTTAAAATGATTAAACTTTAATTAAATAATTGATTAAATTTGGAAGAATAATAAAATTGGAATTATTAAAATAGGGATATTATTAGGGAGAGATTTATTCTTTAATTTAAAAATCCCTAAATTAATCATTTCATTAATGTTTGATTCTTAATTAAAATTATAATTCAAATTTAAAACATTGAAAGACTTAATCATTAAACTAAAATTAAATAATTGAACTCTTTAATTAAAATTAAAATGAATAAAATTAAATTAAATTAAATTAAAAAAAAATTAAATTAAATTAAATTAAATCAAATTAAAAATTAAATTAAAAAATTAAATTAAATTAAGAATTAAATTAAATTAAATTAAATTAAAAATTAAATTAAATTAAATAAATTAAATTAAACTAAATTAAATTAAAAATTAAATTAAATCAAATTAATTTAATGTAACATCAAACCAAATTAAATTAAATTAAATTAAATTAAATTAAATTAAACTAAATCATATTACATTAAATTAACTTAAGTTAAATTAAATTAAATTAAACCACATTACATTAAATTAAGTTAAATTAAATTAAATTAAATTAAATATAAAGACATGAAGAATTCAAAAATAAATCTAAGATAACTTGAACACTATTCCAAACTTAAATCATTAATTTGAATTTAAATTTGAATCACAAATCATTAAATATCATTTTGCCCTTAGGAGCTTTTACTATCATAACTCCTAAACAGAATATTAAATGAAATGTTACTTCACTTATAGGACATTCAAATATCCTAGTTCACTGAGCAAGTTAACAAAACTTGAAAACCTCAGACGATCGATTCATTTACACAATTTAAATTCATTTGGACTTAAAACAATCCTAGAAATATTGAAAAGATGTTTAGGATTCTTCCTAAGCACTTCCTCAATATGATAGGATATTTATAAGAACAATTGAACTTAATTTTTTTTTTTTTTTGGTGAAGAAAATCGTCTTCAAACTAAAAACACAAGGAACCTAGACGTCATGGGAAATGACTAGCTATAGGATTAGAAATTTGGTAGAAAACCATAACCTTTACCTTAGCTTTACCTAGGAACTTGCTTAAATGCTCTAAATTGTATTTTAAGTGCAGCTTGGGATGACGGGAAGACCCTCCGAGTACGCTTTTTATTTTATTGCAATTTATTTAATCGCATCGCACTTATTTTTCTTGCATGATAAACAACAGTTGCATGAAAACCTACACCTTTAGGACGAAACGAAAACCGAAACCCATAACTAAATTAAAAGACACTACAAGATAAAATTCACCTCCACAACATTTCAAAATATAAGACAACTCAAAATTTAATCACGAAACAGAACACAAAACTAAAATTACAACCGAATTAAAACGTCCTGTTGGATGATCGGGAATACCTCGGATGATTTAACCTACGTGTTGCTAACGGGATTTCCCACGGTCTAAATGAAAGTGTGGAACTCATTCGATTGAGTTTAGCAAATTCATCCGGACTAAGTGAATCCGATAAAAATAATGATGCCGGAAGGATGGAACCGTGGGATCTTAACCGGTGTTGTTATAATCAACTTTAAGATTTGTTTTAATTAAAACACAAAAAACACTTGGAAATTAAGACTTCTCTAAACCAAAACACTTTTCTCATCCCCTGATTTATGATTTCTAAAACTAAAACCTCTGCAACAACAAGGAGCTCGGAGCATGGTGGGCAGCACGGCCATCGTCGTCAGCAAAACCTGTGTCGACATCAGCAAAACTATTCTTTAGTTTGAACAACAAAGCCATAGGACTTCGAGGTAGTTTGCCTAGTGCAACATAAATCCTCAACTCTTCGTTAGGCATTTGCATTGCAAATTAAGCCCTAACCGGTCTTAGGACTCCGAGGTAGTTGTCCGATACGATATAAACCCTCACATCTTCCAGGCTATTTGTATGATTCTATCATATAAATATAAGCCCTAATTAATCAAAATTGGCAAGATTAAAACATTAAATAAACATTAGGACTTTCCTAAATCCAAGCCAAACAATAGGATAGTCGGGAGATTATCGAAGTTCACTTCGAATCCGTAATTTCTCCTACCTTTCTTCCTTTGAATTCCCAAAATAAAATGTTCCAAACTTGATCCATTCCCTATCGAGATTCAAAAATTCAATCCTTTGAAAACTTAAACTTTGAAATTCTCGAGAGCAAATTATTGATTATTATCGAGAGTTTTCTTAGGTGATTCCCGTCACTTAAGATGTAATTAACTATAGGGGCTTGCCCTTATAGGGAATTTTAAAGAACCCAGGTAATATAAACCCTACTTAATTCATTTATATTAAGCAGGGGAATTTGTCGGCTTATAAAATTGGTTCGCAGACCAAACAGATGTCACAAATCTTCTAGTTTATTTAACCGAGCCCCACCATCAAGCGAGTGTGTCTATCCTTAGGGATAGATACACGGTTTGTGGTGCGGTGCTCGTTTATGTAAACTATTCGGGATGTGAGATCGGTTTGATTTCATATCTTAAAATCTTCAAACTTAAAATTATTTTCAAAATCAAATACTACTTTCTAAATTATATCTATATTTAAATTAAATTTAAAATTCGCCGACAATTTCTGTAGGCGACTCCCTTTTCAAAATAAAACACATAACCTAAAAATATGCCGACAACTTCTGGCGACTCCGCTGGGGAAAATTCCTCTCTCCATTCTAATCAGACAATTCTGCTTTCAAAATCGGTAGTGCATCCATGTCCCTTATGGATCAAACTACCCTTCTTTCCGTTGGGATACTATGTTCATTTCTACCTCGAACAAGTATAACCAACATCCTCTCGGATTTAGGAGCCACTTGTTTAGACACCTCTAAACAGAGAGGTTCCGAGATCCTTTTACCTCATCTCTACGAGGTGGGGTGGACCCCACGATAGGTGTTAGTTTAGGAGTGATCCTTCGAGTCGAGAAGTCTTGCTTAAGACTCTCTTTTCCTTTCCAACTCCGATTCGGATTCCTTACCTTCTTACACCTTTGAACACTCCGTTCTAAATAAACAAACCCTCTAATAAGTGATTATTTTAATAAGTGATTCCTTCTTATAAATACATGAACAAGAATGAGTTCGGACTCTTTTCAATTCCTTTCTTTTCGTCCTAAAGAAAAGAAGCATAACTTGGGACTGACAACCCGAATCTACCCTGCGAAATGGAAGCCCCAAAGCCGATTTTCTCCTTCACCAACGGACCTGGACTTCGCCGTCTATAAGGATGAGCTGCCCGACAATGGAATCATCCGATTTGGACAAGGATTTGAAAACACGAACGTCAAGGTCACCGACGTCTCCCTCTTTGCACCGATGAACAAGGTATCCGAAGCCGAGGAGCCGCTGCTCGAGTTCGACCTTAGGTCGACCCAAGAATTCCCTCCTCTCGCGAAGGATCCCGACTAAGAGGAGTACCGATGTCCATAGAAGGACCGTTATCTCTACCCCACCGGTCTAGTTGTTTCGCACCTACCCCGAGCTTTTGCCAAATCAAAGGGGAAAGAAATCCGGAATTATGATGGACATCGTTACGCGTGGAGGGTACAGATCTTCTCGTAAAACCTTCGTTTTCGAAATCGGGTCCGAGTTCAAAGATTCCGTCATCGACAAAGACCCGAAGAAGAAACAGAAATAGAAGGATCGCTAGAGAAGCCGGAAGCTGCTCGAAATTGCTTTCCTAGAGGAAATTCCGGAACCGCAGAATATACACCGCCGCTCGAATACGTACCACTCTTGGGAGGAAGCGAGTTTCATCCCCTCTCCGCCTGCAGAAGATGAAGAAAATATTCGCAAGATTGCTTGCCACATTACCACTGACCCGCATATTACAACGATAGCCGCAAGAAAAGAACTAGAACTACGCTCGTTTGCTCGACCGCAAACTTTGGTAGAAAAGTTAGCAAAGAAGGAAAAGCGCCCCGTATCGAAATTCTACGAAGGATAGGGCGGGTGCCGATCAAATCCCATCTTGGGCCCCGAGTAGAACCCGCCATCATGACGAGAAAAGCTAAGTAAAAGAATGAAGGCTAGTCCACTCGTTGTCGTCCCGGGATTACGGATTAAGGAGGATACCACCTTCCGGCATTTGGTCGACATGCACCATCTCGGTCCTAGACCCTTCGTCGCTAGAAGGATGGTATGGCGTCCCACTACCGGGCGATTGAGATTGAAACGACGGCCCGAGAAAGAAAGTCTCGCCGGGAGACTTGAATCGAAGAAAGTGCTACCGCGATGAAGGGGACTCGTGAGAAAGGGACCCGGCGGCTATCGCACGACAACCACAAAGACACACGAAAGCCCCGCTAGAAGATGCCATGGAAAAGTTGAGAACCGATATCCGACGATTGGCAAAAGAAAGAGAAGAAAAGTTCGGAGACGAGATTGATTCATCGGAATTCATGGACGACGAATACGCGGAAATCAACATGGTTGAGACACGAGCTTCATCGGCTTCGCAAGGTGCTCCTGCAGCCGCGCAGAAGAGAGGAGCCGGAGCCGATGAGAAGGCGGCTTCGGGAGAAAGACGACACGATCGCTCGAATGGCGAAAAGGATGGAAGAGATGGCCGTAGCTCCGGCCACTCTCCGCAGTCAAGTACAACCACATAGAGACACCCCCAGAGGTCATTCACATTGTAGACGGAGGAAAGGAGATTACGTCCGTCAATGGGGATGATCAGCTGAAAAAGGATGCAACACAAAGTATGATTCCTGAAAAGGATATCAAGAACTTGGTGGAACAGCAGGTGCGAGAAGCCTTAGCACAATCGAAGAGCGGGACATCCATTCGGACGGGTAGACCTTACCCAGAAGAATTCGACGCTGTCCAATACCCGAAAGGCTTCGTACCACCTCGTTCAAGACCTTCGACGGAGCCAGGAACCCCGACGAAGCATGTGGCACACTTTCGTGCCGCTTGTTGCAATGCCGGCGGGAGCGATGCATTACTCTTCCGACAGTTCGTCGGCGATCCGTAGGAATCGCCTTCGACCGGTATGCGGGATACCAAATGGTTCGGTGAAGACGTTCTCGGAGCTAGAGAACCTCTTCATCAAGCGATTTGCGGAGCTCGACACCACATCACTATAGGTGATTTAAGTGGTAGAGAAGCGAAGCCGAATGAAACTTTGGTGGATTACATACTTCGATGGAGGAACTTAAGCATGAAGTGTGAACCACAACTCGCAAGAACGAGCATGCGATCGGCATTTTACTAAAAAGCATCCATGGCCCGATAGCACTTCTCCTCGAGGATTTACTTATTAAGACTTTCGAGAAGTTGTTAAGCAAGGCCGGAAGCTTGCAAGAGGAGGCAAAGCAATTAAGTTTCACCGATAAAACAAATAAACAAAAGCCTATAAAGACTTTTGAAAAGAAATCCGGGATCGTTGCAGCAGTTGACAAAGGCAAGCAACCGATGCAAATACCACCAGAACGGCCGCGAAGCAACCACAACGGAATTATCACGCAACCCGGCCCAGCCTATCGGTCATCTCCGCGAGTATGAACAACCACCTCGTCCGCAACGTACATTAAGGGAGCTTTTGAGCGAGAGAATATCCGTTCAAGAATGAAGCGATGCCGAAAATGTTCCGTAGTTCGATGAAGACTCCGATTTCCAACTACCGGAACCTAAAAGACCGGAGGAAGTCAACAAGAAAGGTGATCCCAACTTTTGCCCTTACCACCGGATGCTTGGGCACAAAATAGAAGATTGCATTACCTTCAAAAGTTGGCTCGATGACAACTCGCGGAAAGGGAATATAACGATCCCGAAGGACTACATGAAGGAGACCCAGAAAGGAGGTTCCGTCAATGTTGTCTCGATCGATCCCATCATTCCGATGGAGCCCTATACGACCGACGATGGATGGACTACCGCTTGGACGAGGTCTTCGAAAAGATTTTAGACAAGCATCCAAACCGCTTCGGTGCGAGCTTCGATCTCGGAGTTTGAAACCCGTTAAGCCGGTAGTATCACTTGCGATAGAAGAACCACCTCGACAGAGACGATTGAAGAAAAGAAGAAAATTGACGAAGAAGAGAAGACCGAGGCACTTAAGGCTAGACTAGGGGTCGCTTATCCTAGGATAGTTGTTTCCGATTCGGGAGAGAAATCCCTCGAACCCCGACTCCGTATGATTATCTACTCACTTCGGTGGGATCATATAATGATAAGGGTGATGGCGTTGGCTACGTTTTGATCGTTTCTAACGATTACGTAACTAACGATAATCCGGATATCGATTTCGATACCAACGACAATTCTCAAATCATACACGATCTCGACGAGCAAAATAATGAAGAAGACATCCATCGAGGAGGCTACGAGAGTTCAACAAGCAACGAATCTATTTGCGAGTTTCGAGGAGCTCCAGTCACGATAGAGTTAGAGCCTTCAGACTCTGAAGCTAATCCGAAAGAGCCTGTCATTCCAATTCAAGAAGAGACACCGGCAAGCTCAACAATAGATTCAGAAGAAATTACAGAAGTCAACTTAAGGAGTGAAAAAGTTCTACCTCCGAGAATGGGTCCAAAAGACAAAGGAAAGCAGGTGGTTGTTCAGGAAGAACCAACCCTGCAGAAGAAATACCCATTCGAGAAGAAGCAGAGACACATGAAAACAAAGTGGATTACAACGTGCTAGCCCATCTTAGGAAACTACCAGCCAAACTGAGCATCTACGATGCTCTCATCTTATCAAAGGAGATGAGAGAAGCTCTGATCAAGGCCTTACTTGATCCGGAAATTTGCTTAGCTCAAATGGCCGGAGATTCCTTAGATGAGGTTTGCTCGTTAAAGGAACAACGAGGTGTTACCTTCACGGACAATGACCTACTACTTGGAATAGCAAACCACAACCGACCATTGTATATTTCAGTTACAATCGGAAAATTTACACTCTCCAGAGTGTTGGTGGATCCAGGAGCATCAATCAATATAATGAATCTTCGAACGCTAGCATACTTGGAAATTGATGCTCGCGAGCTCGAAGCGGACAAAATGTTATTAAGAGGATTCGACCGAAAGGAGAAAGAGCCCTCGGATCAATAACGCTACCGATGAAGACCGGTGACTTAGCAAAGACAACCGCAAAATTTCACATAATTGATTCGTAAACGTCATTCAACGCTCTATCGGGCCGACCATGGATACATGAAAACGAGGATGGTACCATCATCTCTACATCGTTGCATCAAATACTACGATGGAGGGGAACGAGTGCATCAAAGGTGACTTACAACCATTCTCCGTACATGAAATTGGAATCCACGAGGATGCAGCTTATTATGCACCACCGAAGAAAACGATCTTCTCCAGAGATACCATAACAAATGAAGCAAGAAAGTTCGGGACAACGAAGAACACTGAAGTTCTAGTCCGACGAGTCACTCACCACTCCCTTACGGCGAGATGGTGAAGGTTTCTCCACAACTCGCATCCGAGGTCGAGGCCGGGGACGAGGTCGTGGCGAGAGACATTAGGACAATCGGACGAGAGAAAACCAGCCATTAATGTCGATTGGGAAGATAGTTCCGAAGAAGAAAAAGAAATCAAACAAGAAATCAAACAAGAAGCAGCGACAATAAGTCGGAAGAAGCCGCAATTCAGAATCCCTCTTGAAGATGAGAAGAATGAAGAATACAAATCAATGTACGAGAAGATTAACCACTACGTACATACTATGACCCTAACCCCAATCCATTCTAATAAGATCGAGGGTATGGTGGTCAAAGAGGTACGTAGCGGTGGTGCAAAACCAATCAAATTCTACCGTGGTGCTTCTTCCTCCAAAACTGAAAATAATGTACAATTTGAAGATGCTACTTCATCAGAATTAATGGAATTGCCTTTTGAGTGGTACTCTCCCCGTGTTCAAAATTTAATTCGGCGTGGTTTCTTACCTGCACAACTGATAAAAGGTCGATCACAACGTTTTGAAAATTTATGGAATAACTCCGGTCGTCCACCCAACTCGAAGCATGGTCTCGGATTCGGCATAGTAGGATCAGTTGATGATACTGAATTTTGCTTGGTTGTCACTTGCGAATCTAATGATACCTGTATGGAAACTACGGACGAACTCGAAGATTTACAAATTGGAGACGCTCCACCAGAATTCGAAGAAGAAATCAAATCTACAATAGATGAGTTAACGGAAGTTAACTTAGGTACTAGCGAAGAGCCTAGACCTACCTTTGTTAGCTCCTTACTCAATAAAGAAGACTCGGAAGAAATAATCAAGTTATTAATGGAATTTAAAGACTGTTTTGCTTGGAGCTACGATGAAATGCCAGGATTAGCTCCAGAGGTCGCAGTCCATAAGCTAGGAGTGAATCCTACTTCCGTCCCAGTCAGACAAGGTCCCAGAAGAATGCGTCTAGAAATCGAACAACAAGTCATAGCTGAAGTTAAAAAGCTAATAGACGCTAAATTTGTCCGTGAAGAACAATACCCGACTTGGTTAGCCAACGTGGTACCAGTCAGGAAGAAGAATGGTCGGATCGGAATTTGTGTGGATTTCGGAGATTTAAACAAGGCATGTCCAAAAGACGAATTCCCTCTACCGATCCCGAATTAATGATCGACATTGCTTCAACACATGAAATATTCTCATTCATGGATGGATCTTCGGGATACAACCAGATAAAAATGGCTCCGAGAAGATGAAAAGCTTACGAGCATTCGAACGCCGATCGGAGTATTTTGCTACACAGTGATGCCATTCGGATCGAAGAACGCAGGAGCAACCTACCGGAGAGCAATGACAAGAATTTTTGATGATCTCATCCATAATCAAGTCGAATGCTACGTGGACGATGTGGTCATCAAAAGCAAAGTAAAGGACAACCACTTGTATGATTTGAGAATTGTTTTCGAACGATTAAGACAATTTAACCTTAAGATGAACCCCTTAAAATTCGCCTTCGGCGTCACCTCCGGGAAATTCTTAGGATTCGTTGTCCGACATCGTGGAATCGAAATCGATCCGGAAAAGATAAAAGCCATCTTAGAAATGCCGCCTCCCAAAACCTTAAAACAACTACGATCTTTTCGAGGGAAGCGGCATATCTTCGACGCTTTATCTCAGAACCTGTCGGGTAGGTGTCGGCCTTTCTCGGCACTAGTTAAAAAGGACGCCAAATTTATTTGGGAAGAGAAATGCCGGAGGGCCTTCGAGGACATTAAACAATATTTAATGACACCTCCCGTCTTAGCAGTCCGGTCTCGGTGTAGACCGCTAATACTTTATACCGCGGCTTTAGACGACTCTCTCGAGCCTCGTTAGCTCGGTGTCAATGATGAGGGTAAAGAAAATGCTCTTTACTACTTAAGCCGTCGTTCTATCGCCGACGGAAATAAGGTATCCCGCAATTGAAAAGCATTGTTTGGCCTCGATCTTCGCCGCTCAAAAGCTCGAGCATTACATGCTTTCTCATAAGGTCAACCTAATCTCGAAGTTTAATCCATTCGTAATACTTGATGACTCGTCCAACGCTTTTCGGCGGACTTGCCGGATGGTCAATGATATTATTGCAATTCGATATAACTTTCGTGCCTCTCCGTGCCGTAAAGGGACAAGTCTTAGCAGACTTCCTCGCAGCACACCCTTTGCCGGCAGAATCGCCTCTCAATGACGACTTGCCAGATGAACAAATAATGAACCTAGAAGACCTTGATGATCGACGTTGGGAATTGTATTTCGACGGAGCATCTTCAGCACACAAAGACGAAGAATCGCAAGTGATAGTGCCCGTAAGGCGAGAATCGGGCTAATCTTTATAACACCGGAGCGGGGAATGTTAAGATACTCCTACCACTTGACAGAGCCGTGTACAAACAACGAAGCAGAATACGAAGCCCTCATAACGGGAATGGAATTAACCATTCAAATGGGGATAACAGACATCAACATCTACGGGGATTCACAGTTAATCATTCAACAGATCGCTGGACAGTACAAAATTTTAAAACCAAGACTCGAGCAATACTTCCAGTATGTCATAGTCATACAGTTGTTGGAACAAATTCGGAATGTGACAATCTACAAAATTCCCAGGAAAGAAAACGCTTTAGCAGATGCGTTAGCCCGTCTCGCAAAAGAATTTGCTCGTTTACAAGATGAATCAGTGGAAGTGTCAGTTCACGGACGCCAGGTCCTATCACAGCTTGACATAGACACGATACACAAATCAGAAAAGGAAAAAAGATCAATTGCAGCAGTGACAGAAAACACGGAAGATTGGCGACAACCATTAATAGATTACTTGCAAACAGGAAAGCTACCAGACGATAGGTCGCTAGCCCATCAGATCAAGAAAAGAACTCTGTCCTACGCATTAATAAACAACACGTTATACAGAAGGTCTTTCAATCAAATGTGGCTAAGATGCCTAAGCGGGTCCGAGGCTCGTGAAATTGTTAAAGAGATACATTCAGGACTCTGTGGCGCTCACCAGTCGGGTCCAAAGATGAAAACGAAAATTAAAAGACTAGGGTACTACCGGCCTCGATGATGACCGACCGCATGAAAATCGCCAAGAGCCGTCATCGATGCCGAGTGCACGGAGTGGTTCTACACCAACCTCCAAATGTGCTACATCCGACAATTGCATCGTGGCCATTTGAATGTTGGGGCACGGATATAGTGGGTCCAATAGAACCACCGTCGTCAAAAGGACATCGCTTCATTCTTGCGGCTACGGATTACTTTTCCAAGTGGGCAGAGCGAGTTCCACTTAGAGAAGTGAAAGCACATCACGTACTACAATTTTTCAAGAACCAAGTTGTTTACCGTT
This sequence comes from Papilionanthe hookeriana x Papilionanthe teres, assembly GCA_022702705.1. NCBI lineage: Eukaryota > Viridiplantae > Streptophyta > Magnoliopsida > Asparagales > Orchidaceae > Papilionanthe > Papilionanthe hookeriana x Papilionanthe teres. The sequence goes on from CM040438.1 coordinate 241,908, forward strand.
TCGGGGTGCCGCGCAGAATCATCTCGGATAATGGGTCAGCATTCAGAAGCACACAAATCAACAATTTTGTCAGGAGACACGGAATCGACTGGCGATATTCAACAATTTACTACCCAAGAGCAAACGGCCTGGCTGAGGCTTTTAATAAAACTCTCGTTCAAATTTTAAAGAAAATCTTGGACGATAATAAGAGAAATTGGCACGAGAAGTTGTTAGAAGCCTTATGGGCCTACCGGACAACCTTCAGAACTCCTACGCAAGCTACACCTTACGCTCTGGTGTATGGATCCGAGGCAGTGTTACCTTTAGAGGTTCAGCTTCCTTCACTCAGAATTGCAGTTGCGAATAAAATCACAACAGAAGAAAACACCAAATTACGACTCGAAGAATTAGAGAGCCTGGAAGGGAAAAGACTTGCAGCGCAGCAGAATTTAGAACTATACCAAGCTAAGATGGTTCAAGCCCATGACAAACTGGTCCATCCAAGAACCTTCAAAATTGGTGATTTAGTTCTCGTTCTCAAAAGACCTATTCTTGCACACCGCAAGATAGGGGGAAAATTTGAACCCACTTGGGAAGGACCGTTTGTGGTTGAAGCGATGATACTCGGGAGGTTCCTACCGGCTAGTGAATTGCCGGGGAGAACGACATATGCTTCCGATCAATGGACGATACTTGAAAAAGTATTACGCTACTCGATGTTTCGAAGGAATGAACTTTCCATCCCTAGAAGCACGGGTGAAGTGATTACTTATGACTGGGTCCGAACCCAAAAATAACAAAAATGTGCTAAAATAAATAAAATCCTGATAATAAATTTTTCCTCGTTTTCTTTTCCAAATCAAAATCTCTTACCTGATCTTATCCCACTTCATTCCTGTTAAGTTTAAAAATATAAGAATAATAAAAAAAAATGTCTTTAATAAACATTTTCTTAATGTTCTTGTTCTTAGTACGGCCCCCGATCCTTTTCCTTGTCTTTTCGCGAGGAAATGTCGAGCGGGCGGTTGGTCCCGAACTTTAAGAATGGCGTAAGCCTTGCACTCGATGAAAAGAGGGTGAAGGATGGAGCGATAATCGAGATCGACTCGGATTTCGCACCAGCAGGCCTACAGTACGAGGAAAGTGACTGGGTCCCGGTTGACCGAGAAGAACTGCCCGGACATACAGTGATGAAAGTGGGTGGCCCAAGCCACCAATCCAGCAACAAGAAAAGAAAGACAAACATTGAAGAAGATAAGAAAATGAAGTCTGTAGTCGCTACAGCAGAAGGCAGGCTTGTCAGCGCGCGCCCACGGAGATTCAAGAAGTTCGAAGAGCTACTCTCGCGACAACGCAACGAAGAAATAAGAATCGCCGTATCCGTAAGATGTTAACAAAACTAGGCTGCGGACCAGCGCGACGAGACAGTTGCTAATGTCAGTGCATACACTTCAAGGACACCGGTTCACCAGGAACCAGAAGAAAGGAGGCCAGCTCCTAGGATGACAGAAAGAACCAGGGAAATCTTCAGAAAATCAGAAGAAAGAAGGCTACCACGCCACCGGATAGAACCACCAATGATGCATGACCTTGTTGCAGAAGCAACCCCGGGGGATGTCCCGACAGGCATCATCCCTGAGGAGCCGAGGTATGCAGGAGAACGTGAAGGGATTGAACCGTATATTCCACGATGACGTCACTGGGCCTCGCCATCTGCAGATCATTCCGGAATACGAAGCCGGAGAGAATGCGGAATGTTGAAAAGAAAACCTTTGAATACTTCGAGAGAATTAGAGGCAGAAGAATCAATATCTCGGAGGGCCTCGAGCTACATACGGACGTATTCTCGGAGTATGAACGAGACAGAATCGTGGATTGCATTCGGGATTTGAAAAGAATGGGCCGAGCGAGGCCGCCTGAGGAAAACACATACTCGGAACCCCGGAGATGGATGCCGGGGAAAGGAAGAATCACGATACAATGTGGATGTCTGTTACAACTTTGCGGAGGACGGAGAAGGGAAACCCACCGGAATACTCCGTCATGGGCAAGTGGATCCGATGCCATTAGTCATCAAGAGAATGGTAAAGAGATTGATAACATGGAGGGTACGCCAGCGGATTGCATACCCAATAGTCGCATCATCAACATCTACAAGCGGTGGTGATCTGTATACCCCCACACATAGATCACCACGACTTTGTCGGACCCTTCGCACGGTCTCTTTCTCGAGCGAGTGTAACATCATGTTCGGATCCGACCTCCGGATAGCGGAGTCCGGAGTGAGTTCCGAGGGCCGGTAAAGATACCTTTACCGGTAGGTTCCGTCATGATATCGAAGGGCAACGGAGCGGATATCGCTAAGCATTGCATACCAGGAGTACCAGTGAAGCGGATCTCGGTTACTTTCGAAGGATGGACGACGAGAAAGACACCTTACCATTTCCGACCGGACCCGGAGCTAGAGAGTCTCCGGCCTTACGAGCTGTGAGTTACATGGAAAATATCACACCTCCAATGTACATCCATACGGCATCCTTGCCAAGGATGGCTTGGAAGGTGATGTTATTGACCATGTACCTCACTATTCAGACATGGATTTTTGACAGATACCTTTTTGGATGAATCAACAAAGATCATACACAGTCCGTTTTGAGTTTACATGGATTGTATGAAATATATTCCAGATCAAGATGTATGATGTATCTTCTACATGATTGGAATGAAAGTGACCATGTCACATTTTTGGCCTTCACCTCTTTTGTGCAAATTGATTGGGAAACGCCATTAAAGTTAAATGAACTTCGAACAAAGAACAGAAAAGGAATAAAAAAAGAATAAAAGAAAACTTTCATTAAAAAAAAAATCTAAAAGAAAAATGACAAACACCAAATTCACATGAACATTAAACAAACGATAAGATAAAATTTGAATCATTAAAAGATAAACAAAATCAAGATAAATGTTAAATCAAATTCTCAATCAAATTTCAAATGTGATCTTCCAAATTTCAAATCAAATCTTAAATCAAATTTCAACCGAGTTCAAACTCATCCTTCCAAATTTCAAATTCAATCTTTCCAGATTCCAAATCTATATCAAATCTCAAATTCGACCTTCCATATCTTAAACCAAATCTCAGTCAAATTTCAAATCTCAAATTCGATCTTCCAGATCTTAAACCAAATCTCAGTCAAATTTCAAATCTCAAATGCGATCTTTCCAGATCTCACATCAAACATACATCGAATTCAAACTTTTGGGTCGAGGATTTTACATCAAGACCTATCGCTTTAGGATTCTTTCCCTATTGCACTTCGAAATACATCAAATTCAAACTTTTGGGTCGAGGATTTTACATCCAAGACTGCATCGCTTTAGGATTCTTTCCTATCGCCTTCGAAATACATCAAATTCAAACTTTTGGGTCGAGGATTTTACATCCGAGACCTGCACTTGCTTTAAGATTCTTTCCCTATTGCACCTGAAATACATCGATTCAAACTTTTGGGTCGAGGATTTTACATCCAAGACTGCACTCGCTTTAGGATTCTTTCCCTATTGCACTTGAAATACATCGGATTCAAACTTTTGGGTCGAGGATTTTACATCCAAGATCGCTACTGCTTTAGGATTCTTTCCTATTGCACTCGAAATACATCAAATTCAAACTTTTGGGTCGAGGATTTTACATCCAAGATCGCACCTGCTTTAGGATTCATTCCCTATTGCATTGAAATACATCAAATTCAAACTTTTGGGTCGAGGATTTTACATCCAAGACCGCATCGCTTTAGGATTCTTTCCTATCGTGACCTTGAAATACATCAAATTCAAACTTTTGGGTCGAGGATTTTACATCTAAGACCGCACCGCTTTAGGATTCTTTCCCTATTGCACTGAAATACATCAAATTCAAACTTTTGGGTCGAGGATTTTACATCCAAGACCGCACTGCTTTAGGATTCTTTCCCTATTGCACTTCGAAATACATCAAATTCAAACTTTTGGGTCGAGGATTTTACATCCAAGACTCGCATCGCTTTAGGATTCTTTCCTATTGCACCGAAATACATCAAATTCAAACTTTTGGGTCGAGGATTTCACATCCAAGGCTGCATCGCTTTAGGATTCTTTCCCTATTGCCTTTGAAATACATCAAATTCAAACTTTTGGGTCGAGGATTTTACATCCAAGATCGCACCGCTTTAGGATTCTTTCCCTATTGCACTGAAATACATCAAATTCAAACTCTTGGGTCAAGGATTTTACATCCAAGACTGCATTGCTTTAGGATCATTTCCCTATCGCAATGAAATACATCAAAATCAAACTCTTGAGGTTAAGGATTTTACATCCAATACCGCATTACTCTTAGATCTTTCCTCATTGTAATAATCCAATCCAATCGATTCGATCTTCTTTTGGGGTTGAAGATGTTGCATCTAAAACCTCAAAATTCCAATTTTCAATTCAAATCAAATCCCTTCAAAATTAATCTTAACAAAACTTCAATCTAAATTGAAATTCGGGTTGAAATCTAAACTCACACATCATGACTTAGACTGAAACAAAATAAAATCTAAATTGAAATTCTCCCAAATCATGTGATTTGAGATTCACCTCCTTTTCCTTTCCCCAGCGAGAGTTCAAGAATCTCCAGTTCCGGAGATATACTTGACACTCCCCAGCAGAAGCTCTTCTACTTCGTCCTCAAGTTTGTTACTTGGACATCCGTGTTGGTTTTGTGGATCGCTTCGGTCAACACCAATACGCGCGGTGTGCTCCGTCAGCTCACCACACCTTTTGAGGTCCATTTGTTGACCTCATTTTTGATGAGGTCTTCTCTTCTTCTCTTTAGTACTTAGGATCTAGCCTTAGGCTTTTCCTTTGACTATCTTAGAGGACTAGAATTGGGATCCACCACTTAGAAATTCAAACCACTTCTTAACTCCCTGCAAACCCCACAAACTTGACTGTAGGCCCCAAATCACCTAGAGGGTTGAAATCAAATGTGGAAGTTTAAAGGATGAGTTCCTATAGGACTCTTTGGCCTTAGATGCCCTACCGGGTGGCCTCGGTGTCAGTGAAGGGTTGACTTGCACACACACTACACCTACACACTACACTTTCACACACTTCCTAAAAACACACCCATACCCGACTTGACCTCCTGACTCATGTAGGTGATTCGCATGGATGGTCCTTAACCCTAAGCCCTCGGTAAGAGGGTTAGGAACAACATAATGAATGCCTCAAATGAGTCCCTTCATGGCTCATGTGGGCTTGATATGGCTTCATGGCTCAGCAAAAATGATTTCATTCCACTTACATCCACCCAATCTTCAATTTTCCAAATTTTTAATTTTTGACCCCGCGGACCCTACACCCGCCAACCTACCCGAAGCCACGAATAGACCTCAAATTTCTCAAAAATTTCCAAATCACCCAAAATTCTCCAAAATCATTCCCAAACATTTCCACATCACTCAAATTGATCATCCATACCCAAAAATATCAAAAATTCCAAAAATACCTCCCAATACCCTCCAAATACCCAAAATACCCCTCTTAGCCAAAAAATCCAAAAATTCAGAAAATTCCCAGAAAATTCCAGAAAATCCCAAATATTCCCAATTTCATTTTGTTCAACTACATCATGGGCCAATTTTGTCAATTTACCCCACTTTTATCAAAATCCCCAATTTGACCCATTTTAACCCAAAGTAAACCCAATGTCAAATCTAACCTACCCAATTGACCCAAATTCTGGTCCAATTCAATTCTAAACTTCAATTAAACATCCCCAACACCAATCTAGACCAAATCCAAGCCCAATTTGATTGAAATTTGGATCCAATTTCACTTTTGGCCTTAAAGCTCAATTTGGACCCATGACCCAAACTTAGCCCAAACTCACCCAATTCAACTCCAATTAACCCCAAATCTTTTCTAAACCCTCCTTGACATCCCCATAAACAAAACACTAACATGATTTGCCCAAGATTTTGATCCAAACCCCACTCAAATTCAACCGAAAGCTAAAAGGCCCATTTTTGACCTAAACCCAAACCTAACCCAAATGAGCCCAAACCCCAAAATCAAAACCCATCAAAGCCAAAACCTCTTTGAAACACTCCCATAAACATTTCCCAACATTAATTTTACATCAATTTCAACTCTAGCCCAACATTGGCCCAAGTTAGCCCAATTTGACCTACATAGGCCCACTTACCAATTAAACCCAAATTCAAACCAATTCAAGTCCAAATCACACCAAATTGACTCCAAACCACTCATGACACATCCCTAAACCAAACTCAACAATTATTTGGCCCAACCTCTTTACAAAATTTCTATCCATAAATTCATTTTCAAACTTAAAAGCCCACTTCCCTAAACCTTCCAAAAACCCATTTCCACCAAATACAAAAGCCCAAATTTGGCCCTAAAGCCCACATGACATTTCCATTTGCCATCCATTTAATCAAAGCCATTCCCTAAGTTATAATTCCATCATCAAACAATTCCAAATCAAGCCCCATACAAATTTACATCAAAATATCAAAATTTTTCTTAAATCCATTTACATGAAATTGACTTGACTTTTCCCGAAGCCAAAGGTGAGCCATGAAGCCATGCATGAGCCACATGGAAGCCATGAGAGCCTCTTTACATGTCACCATACCATATTGGGTAGGAAGGAGGGCCCCTTTCCTTAATCTCTAAAGCTCATTAGCCTTAATCATGATTCACCTAAACCTAAATTTAATCCAAATATATTTGGATGGAGACTTCTCCATGCCAAACCAGTCGATCCCTTTGATCCCCCACAAGCACCCAAAGCCACCTTGAAGGGTGCACCAAGCCCAAATGGGTGAGTTGACCCATTTAGACCCAAAACTAGCCATGCCCCATTCTATTTTGGATCAAGGCCTTTACACTTGGCCATTGCCGATTGCTTGCACAAACACCCAACTACGACCCACTCCGACCCCGAGGGTGACCCTCGCTCGCCGGCCAGCCACCCCGATCGTCGGAAAACTCCATGGCCGAGAAGTCCAAGTCAATCCAAGCTTGGAATTCTCACCTGCCGAGCTGCCCCATGCCCACGTGGCCATTGCAGCTGTTCTTCACTTGCCATGAGCAGCCGATCCTGACCCCTCAACTCCCCCGGAGGCCCTCCAGCCACTCGCCTATTTAAACTCCCCACCTCTCGGCCATGAGGAGGTGCTGAAACAAACCTCAAGGAAACCCTCGCCAAAATTGTTCCAGTACTACTCCCCATACACGAGCACTTGATCCCCACCGAAATCCCCCTGCCATTTCGCTCTCGCGAGCTCAATTTCAGAGTTGAAATCCAAGCCCAAAACCAGGACACTTCTCCACAGTGGATCAATCCTCAAATTGGTTGGTCCTACACCTTCACCGAACCAAGAGAAGGTGTCCACCAGCAGAAAGCCCCATCTCCGGGCCACCCGGTTGTTCCGGACTCCAAAGGTTGTGATCGGCCTTGGTGGAAATCACACCTAGGCAATTCACCGCATCCCGGTGCTTCATCCCTAGCCTCCCGCAGCCTCCAACGAACGTGCTGAGCATCTCTGATTGAGGCTTCACCTCTCAGAGCTAAGGTATGGCCTCACTCTTCCTCCCGAGCTTCTAAACATTCTCCATTTTTATTGCGTAAATTTCATCCCACATAAACCGTATGGATGTGTTCGTCTTTTCAAGACGAATCCATAGAGCATAAGAACATGAAAATCCATTGAGTATCGAGTGAGATATTAAGGATTTAGTGTGGACGGCTCTCGGGCGAGGACACTTGGGGACGATGAACGGATGCCGTCCATTTGATACACGCGGGGACGGATGGCCAGGATCGCGTCGGATCAGAAGACGGAGCGATACAGCGGGTCCCGGGAGCGCTGACGCGGATGGCGGCGTCGAATGGGATCGCGACGCGTGTGCCTTCGGAGATGTTAAGGATGACGCGGCGCCGCGTGGATAAGTAGAAAATTAGGGGTATTTTCTATTTATTTAATTCCCTAAACTTCAAAAATTCATAACTTTGTGTAGGAAAATCATAAAAATAAAATAAAAATACCCTCTTGCTCGGTGAACGGAGGAGAATAATGTGGAAAAGAAATCATTTAATTTCATCAAGTATCTTATTTTTTATAATTTATTTACTCTCTGCATACATTTAATTCTCCATGCATGTATACAATTCACCATGGCATGAGACCATAGGGCTTTTGAAGCCTCCGAATTTGGGAACATTCCCTGAATTTTCCAAAGTCGGAGGCCTTCCCTATGAAGAGTTATTGATTTTTCAAATTCATGTCACCGTTTTGAGTATTTTAATTCTAATAAATAGCATGTTGTGAAATAAATTCTAGGAAAATTTGGTGATGTTCCTTATGACTGAGAGAACCCTAGGAAAAATAGGACTTGAGTTAGTCCACTCAAAACAACCCTAATTGGCTTAAACACTTAAAATAGGTCTCTAATTAATTAGAGTTAACCATAGATCAAATTGACTTGAAATCAATTCTCCACTGACCTTTAGGATCAGAGGAACCCACCATAAAAGTTTGAAGTCAATTGGACTTGGTTAGCCCTATTAATTGGGTTGATTAAGCCATTTAGTCATTTTAAACTTTAAAAATTCATAACTTTCAAAATACCTTTCAAAAATTCACCAAATTGGTTTTGGAGCCTCTCTGATATCAGGGGAATTTAAGAAAATTAAAATTTTAATTTTCTAAAAAAGTTGATTTTTAATATTATTTTAATATTTTTAATAATTAAAAAATAATAAAAATTACAAAAATAATAAAATTCACCAAAATGTCACATTTTGAATTTTAATCACTTAGGAACAAACCCCATGTTTTTCTTAGGTCTATTTGGTGAGATATTAATTTTTAAAGCCCTAGGGTAATTTTAAAATTAAAAAAATATATTTTCTAGCATTTTCACTAAAATAATTATAATAAATCATAGAAAAATCAGAAAATTGCAAAATTTACTTCTCTGGTTTCCTTGATATCAGAGAGATTTTTGAAAAACATAAAATTCATTTTTCAACATTTATTTTATTTTTAAATTAATTAATACTCCAGAACTTAAAATAATTCTAATAAATAAAATATAATTCAAAAAATCACAAAATTTGGTCCAAGTGGTCCTCTGGTCATCAGGAATGTCCCCTAATTTTCTTAAGGACAGAAACTTTCCCTTGGTCATGTTATTAAATTTTCCTTGGAAATCTCTATTTTCTACCAAAAATAATTATATAAATAAATTAAATACAGAAAAATCACATTTTCTCCTCTCATGTCTTTAGTGACATATGAGTGAAGTCACATAAAAATTTCAAGTTCATTTGAGTTCAATTTAGTGAGTTTTGAAATTATTAAGCTTAAAGGGCAAAATGGTAATTAAAATTTTAACCCTTAATTAAAACTTTAGGTTTAATAAAAAATTAACAAGTAAAATATTTGATCCTAACCTGATTTGGATGATTGAAATTTAATAATTGAAGGGTAGAAACCCATTAAGCAATTTAAAATGATTAAACTTTAATTAAATAATTGATTAAATTTGGAAGAATAATAAAATTGGAATTATTAAAATAGGGATATTATTAGGGAGAGATTTATTCTTTAATTTAAAAATCCCTAAATTAATCATTTCATTAATGTTTGATTCTTAATTAAAATTATAATTCAAATTTAAAACATTGAAAGACTTAATCATTAAACTAAAATTAAATAATTGAACTCTTTAATTAAAATTAAAATGAATAAAATTAAATTAAATTAAATTAAAAAAAATTAAATTAAATTAAATTAAATCAAATTAAAAATTAAATTAAAAAATTAAATTAAATTAAGAATTAAATTAAATTAAATTAAATTAAAAATTAAATTAAATTAAATAAATTAAATTAAATTAAATTAAATTAAATCAAATTAAATTAAAAATTAAATTAAATCAAATTAATTTAATGTAACATCAAACCAAATTAAATTAAATTAAATTAAATTAAATTAAATTAAACTAAATCATATTACATTAAATTAACTTAAGTTAAATTAAATTAAATTAAACCACATTACATTAAATTAAGTTAAATTAAATTAAATTAAATTAAATATAAAGACATGAAGAATTCAAAAATAAATCTAAGATAACTTGAACAACTATTCCAAACTTAAATCATTAATTTGAATTTAAATTTGAATCACAAATCATTAAATATCATTTTGCCCTTAGGAGCTTTTACTATCATAACTCCTAAACAGAATATTAAATGAAATGTTACTTCACTTATAGGACATTCAAATATCCTAGTTCACTGAGCAAGTTAACAAAACTTGAAAACCTCGGACGATCGATTCATTTACACAATTTAAATTCATTTGGACTTAAAACAATCCTAGAAATATTGAAAAGATGTTTAGGATTCTTTATAAGCACTTCCTCAATATGATAGGATATTTATAAGAACAATTGAACTTAATTTTTTTTTTTTTGATGAAGAAAATCGTCTTCAAACTAAAAACACAAGGAACCTAGACGTCATGGGAAATGACTAGCTATAGGATTAGGAATTTGGTAGAAAACCATAACCTTTACCTTAGCTTTACCTAGGAACTTGCTTAAATGCTCTAAATTGTATTTTAAGTGCAGCTTGGGATGACGGGAAGACCCTCCAGGTACGCTTTTATTTTATTGCAATTTATTTAATCGCATCGCACTTATTTTTCTTGCATGATAAACAACAGTTGCATGAAAACCTACACCTTTAGGACAGAAACCAAAACTGAAACCCATAACTAAATTAAAAGACACTACAAGATAAAATTCACCTCCATGACATTTCAAAATATAAGACAACTCAAAATTTAATCACAAACAGAACACAAAACTACAATTACAACCGAATTAAAACGTCCTGTTGGATGATCGGGAATACCTCGGATGATGTAACCTACGTGTTGCTAACGGATTTCCACGGTCTAAATGAAAGTGTGGAACTCATTCGGTTGAGTTTAGCGAAATTCATCCGGACTAAGTGAATCCGATAAAAATAATGATGCGGAAGGATGGAACCGTGGGATCTTAACCGGTGTTGTTATAATCAACTTTAAGATTTGTTTTAATTAAAACACAAAAAACACTTGGAAATTAAGACTTCTCTAAACCAAAACACTTTTCTCATCCCCTGATTTATGATTTCTAAAACTAAAACCTCTGCAACAACAAGGAGCTCGGAGCATGGTGGGCAGCACGGCCATCGTCGTCAGCAAAACCTGTGTCGACATCAGCAAAACTATTCTTTAGTTTGAACAACAAAGCCATAGGACTTCGAGGTAGTTTGCCTAGTGCAACATAAATCCTCAACTCTTCGTTAGGCATTTGCATTGCAAATTAAGCCCTAACCGGTCTTAGGACTCCGAGGTAGTCGTCCGATACGATATAAACCCTCACATCTTCCAGGCTATTTGTATGATCCTATCATATAAATATAAGCCCTAATTAATCAAAATTGGCAAGATTAAAACATTAAATAAACATTAGGACTTTCCTAAATCCAAGCCAAACAATAGGATAGTCGGGAGATTATCGAAGTTCACTTCGAATCCGTAATTTCTCCTACCTTTCTTCCTTTGAATTCCCAAAATAAAATGTTCCAAACTTGATCCATTCCCTATTGAGATTCAAAAATTCAATCCTTTGAAAACTTAAACTTTGAAATTCTTGAGAGCGAATTATTGATTATTATCGAGAGTTTTCTTAGGTGATTCCCGTCACTTAAGATGTAATTAACTATAGGGGCTTGCCCTTATAGGGAATTTTAAAGAACCCGGGTAATATAAACCCCGCTTAATTCATTTATATTAAGCGAGGGAATTTGTCGGCTTATAAAATTGGTTCGCGGACCAAACGGATGTCACAAATCTTCTAGTTTATTTAACCGAGCCCCACCATCAAGCGGTGTGTCTATCCTTAGGGATAGATACACGGTTTGTGGTGCGGTGCTCGTTTATGTAAACTATTCGGGATGTGAGATCGGTTTGATTTCATATCTTAAAATCTTCGAACTTAAAATTATTTTCAAAATCAAATACTACTTTCTAAATTATATCTATATTTAAATTAAATTTAAAATTCGCCGACAATTTCGTAGGCGACTCCCTTTCAAAATAAAACACATAACCTAAAAATATGCCGACGGGGAGGTTAGATAACGATCGACCATCTACGGATTTGATGCTTGTGTTACACTTCCTTCGTAATTAATTTGTGCATGATAATATTTAGAATTTACATCTGCATCAACAAAATGGGATATAGCGACTTTTTGTTTTAGAAAAGCTTCCTGATTGGCTATGGCAACCATAAGAGTAGCCGGGGCATCAAACGGTTGGTTTTTAGTAGCATTGCCGACTCGAACCTAGGTTTCTAGATGGAGGAGGGCATTCTCGGCATTGTTAACGGCTCTAATGGATGTTATATTTATATATATATAACTATATATATTTTTTTATTTATATATATAATCTTATTTTTTTATTTTAAATATATAATATAAATTTATATATATATAAATTTATATTAAAATATTTTATTTATTTTAAATATTTTAAGTATAGTATATTATAGGTATATATAAATCTATATATATATGTGTATATATATATATATATATATATATATATATATATATATATTTAAAAGAGCTACTCGGCTCCCTACATGTTCATATCAAATGGGAGTACAAAAGTGAGGGGAATAGGATCCCCACAAAAATAAGGGATCCTATTCCAAGTTACCAAAACTCCACCCATACCAAAATAACTAAACCAAAATACAAGTGTGCTAATATATATATAAATATGTGTAGGCAATTGCACCATAAATATATATATATATATATAAACAAATTTCTTGGACACTAGTTACATGTATACCCCAATCTTCGAGTGTTCCTCGGTCAAAGCAAAAGAGCTGCTAGAAGCGAGAAAGCAAGGCCGAGCTACTCCATAATCCCGAAGTGAGGAGCACGGAAAATATCGGCTTCCGACGACAAAAATAAATGAGGAGGAGGCTTTGTATAAACCAAAATGTTTTGAGAGCTGACAGCAGTACTTGCTAACCAGTTGGCTTGTCGGTTGCCCTCCCTGAGAATGAATGAGAATGTAATATGCAGATTTTGTGTAATCACCTTGATTCTGTTCTTCCACAGTAAGTGGTGCCAAGGAGGGGGAACAATATCATTCATATATTGCAAAACCATCCTAGAGTCTCCCTCCACAATTAAGTAATTCTAGTTATTGAGACGAGCGAAAGAGCGCCGATAGATAGCGGACGAGTTCGGCCTCCGGGGGTCGGCCACATCGGTAGGAGAATAGAAGTAGCAAATACATTTCCCATAATTATTCCCGAAGATCCCTCAAGCCACTGCATCATTTCCGAGAGAATGCTCCATCAATGTTGACTTTGATATATGGGGGACTAGGGGCTTGCCATGTAACTTTTAGAATCCGAACTTTTTGAGTGGGTCTTGAGAGGAATCTTTAAAGATGTTGGGGAATTTACGAATTCGATAAGTTTAGATATGTATGAATGGCAATTAGCCACTACGGTAGAGACACTACTTTGGAGTTCATCGAACTTCACACCATTCCTATGCAGCCATACAAACCAGGCCACGATAAATGGTAGCACCCCTGACTTGATCTTACGCCATGACTGCAACAATTTGAAAAAGTCCAGCCGAGTCTAAGTTCATAGTATTTAACTTAAACGAGGTTAATAAGCATGGTCCAGAACTCGTTGGGAGAAGGAACAAGTGAAAAAGAGATGTTGAATTATTTCGGATTGTCGGCCACATAAAGAGCACTTAGATGGTCCTCTAAGCCCTTTTAGTTTGAGAATACCATCGGTGGGTATGTGATGGTGGAAGATCCTCCAGGTTCGGAAAAGACATGGATGGGGTGAGAAATTTATTCCAAATTGCGGTCCCCGAGCCCGGTAGGGCTCCGGTTGTTAATTTTCGGATAAAGTGTTTTAGTGAGGCTCCGATGCTTCCCATTTTGCCATATAATCCTATCGAGCTGAGATCTATCAAAAGGGATCTTTACCACTTGCTTAGCTCGAATGGTCTGAAGGAGTAGGCTGGAGAGCGAAGGATCCCATTGATCATAGGACCAACAATCGGCAAGCTGGAAAATGAGTCTTGATCGGGTTTGGCGGCCCACTCGGCATATCATCGGGACACCAATGATCCCGCCAAAAGAGATCTCACCTTTTCCCGGTTCCCAAATGTACATAGACTCGGCCCGGCTCCACTAATCTTCACCATTTGTTTCCGGATTCAGAGTCCCGAGTCGACTTTGTATTGTAGTTGGGTGCTTCCCTTTGCGATAATTGCCATTCATATATTTAGCCCGAGATGGATGTACGTTGCTCGAATTGAATCCAAAGTTTGCGAGAGGTTTACTGTTGTAGTTGTTTCAGCCCTTTAAAGTTCGAAGCCACCGGCACGAAAGGGTTTAGCTAACTTTTGCCAACTTGCCCGATGTATTTGCTTCCTATTGCCGGCCCATAGGAATCTATTAAAAATTCTTTCAATCCGAATTCTTGTGCTCTTCTTCATACGGGTCGTTTGAAGTATGTAGGAGGGGAAGGATGTCGGAATACTATTCAGAATAGTAATTCTCCCACCATTAGACAAGAAGGAGTGAGCCCGGTGGTGAGGTTGGTATGAATCTTGCCAATGATGTCATCAAAATGAACACTGTTTGGATCTACCTTTAATAAGAGGGACCCCCGAATATTTGAATGGGAGAGTAGCCTTAGAAAAGCCAGAGGTCTGAGAGATCCAATGAGAGATTTCTGCTGGACAGTGGTGAGGGAAGATTAACTCACTTTTAGCATTATTGAACTGCAGGCCAGAGGTTTGCTGGAATAGTTGCACACAATTGATCACTCTTTTCACTGCAGGTTTGTTAGCCCTAGAAAACAACATAATATCATCTGCATACATGAGATGAGAGATGGAAATGTTAGATTTATGGTGGTAATTGGCATATGGATAGGGGAGACACGGGCTTCCAACAATCTAGAGAAGTAGTCCATGCATAAGATGAATACGGTAGGAGAAAGAGGGTCTCCTTGTTTAAGACCCACGGTGGCCTTAAAGCCACCCCAACGGTTACCATTTATGAGAATGGAATGATGATTACGGTGCGGCCACCTGCGATAAGATTGCAAAAGTTCTGTGAGAAACCTCTGGCATGGAGCACCTCCAAAACAAAATTCCAGTCAACAGTGTCATAAGCTTTCTTTATATCTAACTTGTAGATCAGATTGCCCCCCCTACATGGTTTATCCAGATCCAACAGCAACTCTTGGGCTAGAAGAACATTATCAGATATCGATCTTCCTTTCACAAATGCAGATTGGTTAAGAGAGATGAGCTTATCCAAATGGGGTTGTAACCTACTCACCAATATTTTACTAATAATTTTGCTGATTACTGAAGTTAGGCTGATGGGCCTATACTGATTCCAGTCCTTAGAGGTAGCATTCTTTGGGATTAGAATCATTGTAGATGCATGAAAATACTGGGGTAGCTCAACTCCACGGAAGTAGCTGCGAATAGCTTTGGTGACCTCTTCCTTGCATATGTTCCATGTCTTCTTAAAAAAGTCGGCGGTGAACCCATCTCGGTCCATTTGCTTTATAACTATCAATTGTATTGAGGGCCGACCAAATCTCTTCATGTGTTGGAATACCATCCAGTTGGAGGGAGTCGGGTGAAATGGTATTCCTTGTTTGAACGGTTGTGGATCAATGTGAGGTACGTTAGTAGGCTTGTGGGTAAGAAGGTTTTTATAGAACCGACGGCATCCAAGGCAATTTCCTCTCCATCCACGATGAGATTCCCATGGACATTAATAATTGAATGAATTGCATTGCACTTCCTTTTGTAATTAATGAAAGCATGATAGAACTTGGTGTTCCTATCTCCCTCTTTGAATTTACATATGGCTGATTTCTGTCTAAGTAGTTGGTCCTGCCAGTCAATAAGAGTAAGGAGTTTCTCTGTGCGATCCACAAAATTAGCATAGCCATCATTCACGAGTGCATACGCTTCAAAACTAGCAACTTCCTTTTCGGCCTTGGCAATTTCTTGAAACACATTGCCAATGGTGTTCCAACTCCAAGACCTAAGCTTCCTACCCACCTGCAAGAGCAGCTGTTGGAGGTGAGTAAGGGGGTTATTAGAGGTGTCAGGAAACCAATGTTCAGCCACCAAATCAAGGAATGTGGGATGATTGGACCAGAAGTTGAGATATCTGAATGGAGATGATTGGGATGTCTTGAGAGAAGCAGTGATGGTAATTAGGAGTGGTCTGTGGTCAGATCCAGCAAAGTTTAAATGAGAGATGATAGTATGGAGGAAGTTCTGGTGCCAGCTGTGGTTAGCAAGAATCTGTCCGAGTCTTTCCCAAATAGAGCCTCTTCTCCAGGTAAACTTATTCCCTTGGAAACCCAGGTCGAATAATCCAGCTTTTTGAATGTTGTCATTAAACTCAGTAAATTTTGGGAGAAGAGGTGTTCTACCCCCAACTTTTTCATCAGTAGAAGCTATGCAGTTGAAATCTCCTCCAATAATCCAAGCTGGAGAGCTCGGTACGGCTAATTACGTGAATTTCAGCCACAACTCTGTCTAGCAATCTTGGTGCATCCGGCATAAACAAAAGTGGCGGCTAAATCAAAGCCATTCAATTGGAGGTGGAGATGAACCAGTTGTGGGTGATCAATCTTCACCTTCCATTGGATTTCCTTCTGGAAATGACCCAGATTTTGTTAGAGATATTACTAAAGAGTGTGCATCCGGGGAATCTGGATAACCAACTCTTATGGTTTTCTGAACCATGGGTTCAAGCAAAACAAGACACCAAAGTTGGTGTTTCTTATATAGATGAAGTAGCCTTTTGTAAGAGAGGGGGTGAGAAGCCCCTCTTATGTTCCAACAAAGGAAATTAAACATCAAGGTATTTTTGGGGGGAGGGGGGTGCAAAAGGTGGGATTGGGATCTTGTCCTACCCCTACTGGTGGCAGGGGGAGAACCTGGTGGATTGGGATTTTCATTGTTACGAGGAGGTTTGGGGGTTAATTTGAGTAGTTACGAGGTTAATTTACTTTTCTTTTTTGTCTTTTGTATCTGCAGGGCTTCTTCCATATTGCTCGCATAGTGTTGATCTTGTCCGGAGATGGAGCGGTCTCCTTTAGCATGTTGTCTTCCTCGAGTTCCTTCCATCAGAGCAGCATCCTGGTGGGTGTGCTCCTTTCCATTAATGTTGTTATTGACATTCTGGGGAGTAGCCTCAGGTTCAGCCCCTGTGATTAACATCTTCCCAGAAATCACCTCATTTTGTTGCAGATTTCCATTTTCATTCAGATTGCCAGCACTTTTTTGAGAAGGTAAGTCACTAGGGATCCTTACCTGAGTAGTCCCACTTTTAGTATGAGCTTGGTTTTTTGAAGTTGGTTTCAGCCTATAACATTTCTCCTTTAGATGACCAAACATTACTGCAATGATGGCGGAAAATAGGTTTCGCTCAAGGATAACCTCCTGCCGAAGCCATCTCCATCATCGGATGTTGTTATCCATATCTTGTCCGGATGCGGGAGGAAACATCTCTTTCTACCAACACTTTAGCGGCGGTTAGGTTACCCATCTCATAGGTTGGGGAGTCCACCCTCGGAAGGAGTTCCAATTGCTCTGCGGTTTGGAAAATGGCATTAGTGTGATACAATTGTAGAGGTAGGTTAGGTAAGGTGAACCAAAGGGGCTTAACAGGGGGTTCCTTAGAGGGATCAAATCCTGGATACCACTTCATGAGTTTCATAGTAGCTTTGGCAATTTGTAGTGTTTCCATGTCCAGAAGCCTGGCATAGTCTTCTTCACTGGACAGTCGAATTAGTAGATGCCTGCCATCCATAATTCCCAGTCTCCACTGACCAACAAAGTGCAAATTTTCAAAAAACTGTCTTACAAGGTCCATCTTAGGATGTCCAAGCCGAGGCGACGATGATGGTGAATTTAATAGCATACGCTAAAGAATTCATCTCTGAGAGGTAAAACGAGACGACGAGGCCTACCTTCCTTAGAGTCAAGAGGTCGATATAGGGACAATCGACTTGCCGGTAAGCGGCATCATGTAGCGGTTGGGGAAAAATTAAATGGTTATTATTTAACAAGCCTTTCTTGACAATGTGAAGCATAAGTGGATGATCCATTAGCCATGACAACCAATAAATGGACCCTCCCACAAGAGAGGGTAAGTATGCCCCAGTCCAACCAAGGAGAAGATGGCACCAACAAGTACTCAGGAAGAGAGCAAAATTTAAAACAAGAAAGCCCGGGAAGATGGAAAACACTACTATCGGCCAAAGTAGTCTTTCCGGTAACCACCAAACGAGAAGAAAGCGGGCGGCTAACCACCTACCAAGCTCCACGAGATCCACCAGTCGCCACCGGGATCGAGCCATCGAACCACAGCGAGCTCCGGCCGCCACCGGGAACAGCTCCATTATTATATATATATATATATATATATATATATATATATATATATATATATATATATATATATATATATATATATATATATATATATATATATATATATGTATATATATATATATATTATGAAAGGGCTACAAGTGGCCCCCTATATGTTACAGTGGAAACATTAGTACATAACCATGGAGAAGTGGCCCCAAACACCTAACAAGTCAAAAGTCTTCTCCAAAAAAACAAAAAAAAAAACTGCATAAGAAAGATACAGCTACAAACATTCCACGGAACCAAATCGACCATTAATAGTTCAGTCTGAGATAGGGAGCAGCTAAGAGATCAGCAGCAATGACAAGTTTGAGTTGCGAAGGGGGGGTGGTAGATAAAGACAACTTGGAGGAGAGGGCACCGGCTTTCGCAAGACGATCGGCGGGTTTATTTCCTTCTGCGAAGTTGAGCCGAAAGCGGACTTTGAGTGGGTTTTAAATAGCTGAATCTTATGGGTCCGATAATTATGATGCCGGTTAAGAGTAGTGTTGTTTTCAATCATACGAAACATCTATTGAGAATCTCCCTCCATAATTAGGGAGGTCCAATGTAGCTTCACTGCCAACTTCATAGCCTAAAAAACTGCTTGTAATTCAGAATCTAAAGCATCTGTTTCCACTATGGGGGCCCTGTTAACAACAGACACACCCCCTGCTAGTTTTTGAAAAAGCCACCCATGCCAGCATTTCCAGTTTTATAACTACCATCTGTGTTCACTTTGACCCAATTATGCTATGTGGGAAACCAAAATACCTTGGTGATATTGGGGGTCATGCTGGTTTGAAAATGCCACCCATGCCAGAATTTAATAAGCTTCTGCAAGTAGGAAATGCAGTGACCAGCCATAGTCTTCTCCTTAATAAGCACATTCTCAAAAATTGCCTTATTTCTGGCCATCCAAATGAACCAAGCAGCGAGGAAGGGGTGAGCGACGATACCAGCATTGTTCCAATCAGCCCAGCAAGTGATTAGATTGTCCCATTGTAAATTTAATGTGTTGAGTTGAGTCTGCTGAAGAAGATCAGACCAGACCTTTTGGGAGAAACTGTAAGCAAAGAATAGATGAGTAATGGATTCTTCCTCCTTATGGCATAAACTGCAGCAAGAAGGTCCTTTGAGCTCTTTTAGTTTTAAGATATCATCAGTGGGTAGGAAGTGGTTGAAAGTCCTCCGGCAGAAGAAAGCCATAGAAGGAGAAAGCTAGTTCCCCCAGAAAATCTCTCACCAGGGTACTGCATCCCAATTAAACAGTTTAGTGTAGATAGCTTTGGAAGAACTTTGGTTTTTAATATGTGGCCATTCAGGAGTGTCAGGTCAGGATCTATCAAATGGAATAGTGGTGATCTTCTGTACAGAAGGGGCCATAGGGATGGAATGAAGAAAGGAAGTGGACCAGTTGTCACCCTCCCAACAATCAGCTACCAAAAGGTTAAGGTTGTTGATAGGGGTGCTTGGTTGTAACTAGTCTTGGGGGAACCATTGATCCAGCCAGAAATTAATGATGCCTTTACCCAAATGCCAGATATAGAGCTGTTCAGCCACCTGTCTGTTTTTTACCATAGCTTTCCAAATTTTAGAGTCCCCTAATTTAAGGGTAACCAAGGAAGGGTGGGTATGCTTACAGTATTTTCCCATCAGGAAATTAGCCCGAGAGGAGTCCTGGGCTCTAAAATTGATCCATAGCTTGCAATGGTTCACTGGAATCATTTGGTTTAAGCCTTTAAAACCCGGACCACCGGCCCATTCGAGGCTTAGCCATTTTACGCAGGGATGCCCGATGTATCTGCTTCCTTTTACCAGCCCAGAGAAAGTGGTTAAAAGCCCTTTCTAATTGCACTTGGGTGCTCTTTTTTATGGTTTTCATCTGCATAAGATAGTTAGGGAGGGTAGTAAGGATGCTTTTAAGTAATTTAAGTCTTCCCCCAGATGATAAATAAATTTGGGTCCAGTTAGAGAGATAAGTGCAGATCTTATTATGTGTATCATCAAAATAGGTCTGCTTTGTTACGCAATGTTGAGCTGAACCCCCAAATATTTGATAGGTAAGGTTGTCTTGGAAAAGCCGGTGTGATTGAGAGCCCATCTGTTTAGTGTCCTGAGACACCTTCTTAGAGAATAAAATTTGACACTTAGCTTTATTAAAACTAAGGCCAGACTGTTCCTGAAAAATCTGGAGGCACTTATAAATGTAGGTCACAACCCTTTTAGAAGCATTGGAGAAAATCATGACATCATCTACATATATTAGATGAGAAATAGGAATGTTGGATGCGTGATGATATCTAACTCTGCTGATGATTATTTTGCAAATGATTAAGCATTGAGGAGAAGTGGTCCATGGCGAGAATAAAGAGAGTGGGGAAAGGGGGTCCCACAGCTAAGGTCCACGGTAGCGAGAAAAAGGCCCCGGGCTGGAACCGTTTATCAGAAGGGAGTGAGAATTATTTCTGAGCCATCTTTGAATCAAATTACAAAAACTTTCATTGAAACCCCTAGCTGACAGCACCTCTAAAATGAAATCCCAGCTGATAGTATCATAAGCCTTCCTGATGTCCAATTTGCATAATAGATTACCCCCTCTACACCGCTTGTTTAGGTCCAGGAGCAATTCTTGGGCTAAAAGCACATTATCAGAAAGGGACCTGCCTTTAATGATTGCTGATTGATTCAGATTGATAACTTTATTTAAATGAGGCTGAATTCATATATATATTTTTCATTTTTTTAATTATTAAATATTTTTATAATTAAATTACATTTATAAATTATATACTATACTTAAAATATTTAAAATAAAAAATAATATTAAATAAATTTTTTATATATCTAAATATATATTTATGTACCTCTATATATATTTTTTATTTTTATTTTTCTTAATTATTAAATATTCGATAATTAAATTATATTTATAAATAATATCACTATACTTAAAATATTTAAAATAAAAAAAAATATATTATATATATATATATATATATATTTATATTTATATATGCACATATAAATTTATTTATTTATAATTTATTTATACTATTAAATATTTTTATGATTTAATTATATTTATAAATAATATACTATACTTAAAATATTTTAAAAAAAATAATATTAAATAAATTTATATATATATATATATATATATATATATATATATATATACATATATAGAGGATGGTTTTGGCGGTCGGTTGTGGAGCTACTGCTAGGGTTTCGGCCATGAGTACTGCCGGCGGTGACCTGCTGGTGGTGTTAGGTTTGAAGAGGTGTACGGTGTGCGGCCCTCCACAGGTGCACGGTGGTGTTGGTGAACTCTTTGCTGGGTTTTTGCTCTCCGGGCTCTTTTAATTCAAATTCTCTCTTGTTCCATTGGTTCTTGGATTTCTTTGCTTTGACGGGATAGTTCGGTTTACTTCTGCTGAGCTAATTCTGGATTCTGTTGAGATTCATTTCTTTGTCCCTTTGCTTCGATCTTTTCTCTGGAGTGCTCTTGGCCATTTATTAATGGCAACTCATGTGGATCTGCCACCGAAGTGGCTGGATTAAGGCTTCTTATGCGGGTGTCTTTGGGTCGAGGTCCTAGTACGAACCGGCCTTCCAACTCTGTTCTTCCCCAGTTTTTTCATGATCTTCTTTGCGGGAAAGTATCCTGCCCTTTCATTCATCCCATTGAAGTCGAGGATGGTTGCCTGGTTGTCTACTTTTCCGATGAGGAGATTAATACCCTTAATGAAGAAGTCGGATTAACACTTATAGGGAAATTCACCACAGGACATCCAAAGATGGAGCTTGTCGAGCTTTTTTTGAGTCACTTGCCTTTGCTTGGTAATTGGAGAATGGGTCTTCTTGATGGAAGGCGGCTTCTAATCCACTTCTCCGATGAGGAAGACTATGCTTAAGCTCTTTGCAAAACAGAGTGTAACTATTCTTGGTATGGATATGAAACTTCTAAAATGGACACCGGGATTTGATCCTAGCAAGGAACCACCCATCATCCCAATTTGGTTTAAATTTCCTAATCTCCCATACGAGATATTTCAACCATAATGCCCTCTTCAGGATTGCTAGAGCTATTGGAACCCCCATCGAGAATGGATGCGGCCACTTGTAATAGAGGCCTACGAAGCGACTAGGATCCAAATTGAAAGAGACATCTCTTTACACGAAATCAAAAGAATGCGGGTGAGCGCTTCTGCTGTGAGGGTTTTGGCGGGAAGTTATCATGCAACGAAACCTTACTATTGCACTAATTGTAAGATGTTTGGTCATACCATAGAGAAGTGTTATAGACTCCACCCACCTCCCAAAAAGACCCCTAGGGGCTGACCCTTTGGTTAGCGAGCCCTTCTCTTACTTCTACCCCGATTCAATCTCCTACCACTGTTGGTTTGCCTCAGCCTTTGACAGTCCCCTCCATCTCCACCTCCCCCAGTAAACCCCCTCAGCCTGACCCTCCCTCCTCTCCTTCTAATCCTATAATACCCCCTCTGAACCCTGGTTCTCCTGAATTAGCCCATTCTCTCGATATTCCCCGGCCTCCCCTCACTCAACTTATTCGAGCAATGCGGATAATAATTGGGAAGTCCAAAATGCTTAAAAAGAAAAAAAGAAATAAAATAAACATCATTTCTAGCTCTACTACCTCTCATACTTTACCATACGAACCCTCCTCCTCACTCCCATTAAGGGGAGAACCGAGTCAAAATCCCACCCACCTTCCCCCACCCCTCCTACCTACTTTATTTCATGATAAATTTTACTATGCTGGAATATAAGAGGTGTGGCTCACCCACCCTCACTAAAAAGGATTCACTACCTTACTAAAAAACACTCCCTTTGGTGCTTTGCTTTACTTGAGCCTCTTGTGCACCGGCACTCGAATAGAATTATCAACTCTTTCCATGGATTTACTCATTTTGCTAATTCCAACAATAAGATATGGGTCTTCTGCAGGAAAGAACTTAATTGGACTGTCTTCTTGGATCTTCAGCAGATGGTTCATATCTCTATCTCCTTTGCTGGACAGGCTGCTAATGCCACCTTTGTTTATGCTGGATGCAGAAAAGCTGATAGAAATCTGCTCTGGGATCATATCCACAATCTAAGTAAGGTCATTAACTGCCCCTGGATCATTGGGGGTGATTTCAATTGCATCACTACTCCTGCTGAAAAGCTGGGTGGCCACAGACCCAATGTAACAATAATGAACACCTTCAATGATAATATTGCTGCAGCTGGGCTTTATGATCTGGGGTTTAGGGGTCCTAGTTTCACTTGGAAAAGGAATTCTACTAAAGAAAGGCTGGATAGATTTCTGGCTAATGAGCTCTGGCACAGTCATTTCCTGCATACCCAGATCACTCATCTTGCTCTTATTTGCTCTGATCATAGGCCTCTCCTCATATCTATTACTGCTCCCCCCAGAACCCCCTCCTTTAAACCTTTCAGATATCAGAATATCTGGTCTACTCATCCCTCCTTCCTGTAGGTGGTCAAAGATAACTGGCAAGATTCTATACAGCTGGACCCATGGCACAAGCTGTGTCTTCTTCATCATAGGCTTAGTAGGAAATTAGCTAACTGGGGCTGGATTCAATTTGGCAATGTATTTAAAGTGGTTGAGCAGGCTAAAAGGGATGTCTTAGAATTGGAAGAACAATGCCAAAATAATAGTGCCCTCCAATCCCAACTTCTTGCTGCTGAAGCTAAGCCGATGCACTCGATTGATATTCAGGATAAATTTCTTCGACAAAAGGCCTCCATTAATCATTTTATGGAGGGAGATCGAAATATCGCCTACTATCATGCCTACCTCAAATATAAGAGGAAATGTAATTTCATACACAGCATCAAAAAGGAGAATGGGGATTGGATCTCCAACCACTTGGAGATTGGCAGAGATGCTACCCACTACTTTCAGTCCCTACTACAACAACACCCATCTGAGAGAGCCAGCATAAACACTGCCCTTTTCACTGATCGTTATGATTATATTAGTCAGCTTAATCTCACTTGCTCCCCATCCGAAGAGGAGATGCGGCGAGCCATTAAATCTATTGATAGCTCTAAGACTGCAGGCCACGATGGGTACACTTCGATTTTTACATTAAGGCTTAGGAGATTATTAAAGCTGAGGTGATTGCTGCCATCACCAGTTTCTTTCTGGGTGAAGACATTCCTCAATACTTCCATGCTTCCAACTTTGTTTTAATTCCCAAAGACACTGCACAAACAAGTTAGGATCATTTCAGACCCATTAGCCTCACATCTGTGATCAGCAAAACTATTAGCAAAGTGTTAGTCAACAGACTCCAACCTATTTTGGAGAAAGTTATCAGTCCAAACCAAGCAGCCTTTGTCAAAGGCAGGTCTATTACTGATAATATCTTGTTAGCACAGGAACTTCTATTGAATTTGAACACTAAGTGCAGAAGTGGCAATTTAATTTACAAGCTTGATATTAAAAAGGCATATGATACCATTCACTGGGACTTTCTTATAGACACTCTTACAGCAAGGGGATTCCAGAATTCTTTCTGTAATCTAATCAAAAGATGGCTGGGGGCTAATGCCCAATCTATTCTGCTAAATGGGTCTACTTGGGGCTATTTCTCTGCCTCTAGGGGGCTTAAGCAAGGAGACCCACTCTCTCCCACCCTCTTCATCTTGGCTATGGACTACTTCTCCAAATTACTGAACCATGCTAACATCACACACCCCTCCAACAGGTATCACCATAAGTCTAATATTTTAGTATCTCACTTAGTTTATGCAGATGATGTCATGGTTTTCTCCAATGCTTCCAAGAATGCTGTCAAAATGATTGTCGAATGCCTAAACTCCTTCCAGCAATCCTGCTGGTATGGTGTTCGACAAGACCAAAAGCCATCTCATATTTCCATCAAACACTCCTGTGGAGGTCGAAGCTTGGGTTATTAACTTCATCGGCTTTACTAGCACTCAACTGCCTCTTAAGTATTTAGGGGTACAGACTTGATATGGGCGAGAACTAAGCAAAGGCACTTTGAAGGCATTCTACGAGAAAATCAACTCTTATTTGGCAAATTGGACTCATAAGTACCTTTCCAGTGGAGGTAGGATAACTATCTTGAAAAGTATTCTCACAACATTGCCTGCTTATGTTCTCCAGATGACCACTATGAACAAAGGAATCCAAACTCTCTTTGAAAAGGCTTTTAACAATTTTCTTTGGGCTGGCAGAAAACGGTGTCATTGGACCTCCTGGACCAAAGTGGCTAAGCCTACTTGAGGCTGGTGGATTGGGGTTTAAAACCATACAGCGAGATAATTCAAGTGAACCTATGTAAGCTTTGGATCAAATTTAGATCCCAGAACTCTCTCTGGGCCAAATTTCTGATGGGCAAATACTGCAAGCTGCTCCACCCGACCCTGGTTAGCAGCAAAATGGGAGACTCTAAGCTATGGAAAGCTATGCTCAGAATCAGGTTTCAAGCTGAAAGTTTGTTTAGCTGGCACTTGGGTAAGGGTGATCTCACCTTCTGGTTGGATAACTGGTGTCCAACTGAATGGCTCAACCCTGGTACTAATATCCCCAACCTTAAACTCAAAGTATCTGAGTGCTGGGCTGGGGCTAGTTGGTCTTTGGAGGATCTTCAGACTGTGCTTACTCCTGAATCTGCTAGACAGGTGGCCACCACTAATTTTGACAGGCAGAAACAAGACTCCATCACCTGGCATTCCTGTGCCCAGCATAGTTTGTCTAAAGCCATCTACTCCAAACTTTACCAGTGGGAGCTCATCCCTTGGAGTGAGTGTCCCTGGAACAAATCTTTATCACCATCTATGACTTTCTTTACTTGGAGAACTTTCCTGAAGATCCTTTCTACTGATGACATCCTCGAATTAAAAGGACCGAGAGGCCCTTCTTGCTTGTAGACTTTGCATGAGGGAGGAAGAATCTATCAAGCATACTGTTTTTAAATGCGGATTTTCTCGGCTTGTTTGGAGATTAATCTTTCGAGCATCGCCAACTCAACACACTAAGTCTTTCTTGGGATTGCCTCTACTCTTGCTGGTCCGATTGGAACAAGCAAGGGATTGGCGCGATCCCTCTTATTTGTGCCTGGTTCCTCTGGATGGCTAGGAACAAGGCCACTTTTGATGACATATTACCCAGTGAACAAAAAGTTGCACAAAATTGCCTTTCCTACATCCAAAAACTCATCAGATATAACAATTTCTCAAATATCTGTGGGCTAGAGACCACACATGAGGCACCCTCCCATAGAATCACAGCTGATAAAATGGCAACCCCCTATTCCCCTTTCCTCGAAACTAAATTATAATGGGCTGCTTGCCACTGAGGATGGTGCTTGGATTTGGTGGCATCTTCGGGAATTACACCTGGTAGATGTATGCTTTTCTTTCATGCACCGATTGAGGTCTGTTGATACTTTGGAAGCTGATCTCATTGCCATCTTTTGGGGGCTCTCCATGGCCATTAGCGTATGGCTGGTACAATATTATTGTGGAAGGTGATAATGAGAATACCATTACGAGTGTTGAACCTCTGCCCCTCCGACCTTCCCCGGCACCATGGTCGGCTGGAGGAGTAGAATCCATGCTATAGTCTCCAAACTCAATGTTCAATTCACCTTCATTCACAAGGAAGGGAATCAACCTGCTGGTTGGCTAGCTAAATTTGGAGCTTCTTCCCATAATGTGAGGGCCTCGACCATCATTCCTACACAGCTAAAGACCCTTATCAACAGTGACAATCTTTACGCCCCTTACATCAAGAGCTGCTACTTGATTCCCCAACTTTAGTGCTTTGGGATTATATGCTTGTCTTTACTGGCTCCATTCTGCTAATTGGTCTCAAGTACGAACTTCGGATTTATGCGAGGATCCCTATCTCATCCATCAAGCTGATATGGATATGCGGGATTACTTGTCGGCTTCTCACTACAACAACTGAGTACAGCTCCAGGAAGAGTGGACTATGTCATTTTCTCTGCTTGCTATTTAATTAGAGCTGCTCTCTTAGTTTATGTCTTAGTTTTGTTTTGGGTGGTGTTAGTTTAAGATGGGGTCCTACCATTATTGGTAAGGTTTTTGTAATTATAGTTTTTAGTAACATGTAGGGAGCCTCTTGTTGCTCCTTTCCTAAAATATATATATATATATATATATATATATACATATATATATATAAGTATATATA
The DNA here is from genome assembly GCA_022702705.1 of Papilionanthe hookeriana x Papilionanthe teres. NCBI lineage: Eukaryota > Viridiplantae > Streptophyta > Magnoliopsida > Asparagales > Orchidaceae > Papilionanthe > Papilionanthe hookeriana x Papilionanthe teres. The sequence goes on from CM040438.1 coordinate 269,747, forward strand.
ATATATTATTAATTATTTATTTAATTATTAAATATTTCTGTGATTAAATTATATTTATAAATAATATCCTATTTTTAAAATATTTAAAATAAAAAAATAATATTAAATAAATTTATTTATATGTACCTATATTTATTTATTTATAATTTATTTAACAATAAAAAATTTTATAATTAAATTGTATTTATAAATAATATCATATACTTAAAATATTTAAAATAAAAGAATAATATTAAATAAATTTGTAGATAAATACCTATATATATATATTTATTTATAATTTACTTAACTATTAATAATAAATGATCAATCCATTACCTAATGCCCGAACCATTAACACAATAGAGTCGACTTTTAACAGAAAAGTCGATTTTGGTCGAAATAGATCATTTTTGAATTAATGATCGATTATTGACCCGATAGTCGATCTCGACAAAAATGTCGAAGCTTTGGTCGAAATGGTCTTTCCTTGACCCAATGATAAACTTATTAACCAAATAGGTCGACTTTTTGACCAAAAGTCGATTTTGGTCGAAATAGTCGTTTTTGACCTAATGACCACCCTTTAACCCAATAATAGGTCAACTTTTGAACTAAAAGTCAACTTTGGTCAAAATGGTCAATTTTTTACATAATGACCAACCCACTGACCCAATAGATTAACTTTTTGACTAAAAATTCATCTTCGGTCAAAATGGTCATTTCTTGACCCAATTACTAACTCATTGACCAAAAAGGTAAACTTTTGACCAAAAAGTCAATTTTGGTCAAAATGGTCAATTTTTAACCCGATGACCAACCCATTGACCCAATAGGTCGATTTTGACCAAAAAGTCATCTTTGGTCAAAATGGTCGATCTTGACCCGATTACCAACTCATTGACCAAATAGGTCGACTTTTGACCAAAAGTCAACTTTGGTCAAAAGAGTCAATATCCGACCCAATGACCACCCCGTTGACCCGATAGGTTAACTTTTGACCAAAAATTCAATTTTGGTCAAAATAGGTCAACTTTGACGAAAAGTAATCTTTGGTCAAAATGGCCAATTCGACCGATGACAGCCCCATTGACCCAAAAACAAACCATTGACCTAATAGGTCGGTTTTTGACCAGAAAAGTAAATTTTGGTCAAAATAGTTAATTTTTGATCTAATGATCAATTATTCACTCAATAAGTTAATCTCCGACCAAAAGTCAACTTTGGTCGAAAATATTTAATCCTTAACTCGATAATGAACCCATTGACCCGATAGAGTCGACTTTTGACGAAATAGTCGATTTTGAGTCAAATAATCGATTTTTGACAGAATGACCACTAATTGACCCAATAAGTCAACCTTTGACCAAAAAGTCAACTTTGGTCAAATGATAAGTCAACTTTTGACCAATAAGTCAACTTTTGACCAAAATAGATCAACTTTTGACCAAAAAAGTTAATTTTAGTCAAAATGTTCAACTTCTGACATAATGACCTCCCCGTTGACCCAATGGCTCAACTTTTGACCAAAAATTTAATTTTGGTCAAAATAATTAATTTTTGACCTAATGTCCAAAATAGTCATTTTTTGAATTAATGACCAATTATTGACCCTAAGTCAATCTCTGACCAAAAAGTCAACTTTGGACAAAATGGTCAATGATCTACCCAATGACAAACCCATTGACCAAATAGGTCAACTTTTGACCAAACAGTCAATTTAGGTCAAAATAGTCAATTTTTATTGAATGACCACCAACTGACCCAATAAATTGACTTTTGACCAAAAAGTCAACTTTTGTCGAATGATAAGTCAACTTTTGACCAATAAGTCAACTTTTGACCAAAATAGGTCAACTTTTGACCAAAAAAGTTAATTTTAGTCAAAATGGTCAACTTCTGACATAATGACCTCTCCGTTGACCCAATAGCTCAACTTTTGACCAAAAATTTAATTTTGGTCAAAATAATTAATTTTTGACCTAATGACCAAAATAGTCAATTTTTTGAATTAATGACCAATTATTGACCCAATAAGTTAATCTCTGACCAAAAAGTCAACTTTAGACAAAATGGTCAATGATTGACCCAATGATAAATTCATTGCCCAATAAGTTAAATTTTGACCAAAAAGTTAATTTTGGTCAAAATAGTCAATTTTTGACCTAATGACCACCCATTGACCAAATATGTCAACTTTTGACCAGAAAGTTAACTTTGGTCAAAATGGTCAATTTTTGACCCAATGATCAACCTGTTGACCTCATTTTTGATGAGGTCTTCCCTTTTCTCTTTAGTGCTTAGGATCCAGCCTTAGGCTTTTCCTTTGACTATTCTAGAGGACTAGAATTGGGACCCATCCTTTAGAAATTCAAGCCACTTCTTAACTTCCTGCAAACCCTATAAGCTTGATTGTAAATCCCCACGTCACTGCCCCTGAGTCACTTGGAGGGTTGAGATCAAATGTGGAGGTTTAAAGGATGAGTTCCCTATAGGACTCTTTGGCCTTAGGATTACCACAGGTGGCTCAGTGCGGTGAGGGCTGACTTACACATATACTACACTCTCACACACACACTCCAAATCCTAAAACCCACACTCTCACCCAACTTGACCTTTTGACTCATGTGGGTAATTCATATGGATGGTCCTTAACCCCTAAGCCCTTGGCTAAGAGGGTTAGGAACAACATGTTGAATGCCTCAAATGAGTTCTTTCATGGCTCATGTGGACTTAATATGGCTTCATAGCTCAACCAGAATGATTCCATTTCACTCACACTTGCTCAATTTTCATTTTTTTTCAAAATTTTAATTTTTGACCCCCGGGACCCCGGACCCGCCTAACCTTCTAAAAGCCATTGAAACTACCCAAATTCTTCAAAATTTCCAAATCACCCAATAATTTTCCAAAATTAACCTTGAACATTTCCCCACCAATCAAATTGATCATTTACAGCCAAAAATACCAAAATTTCCAAAAATACCCCCAATACCCTCCAAATTACCAAAATGTCCCTCTTGACCCAAAAATCCAAAAATTTAGAAAAATTCTCAGGAAATTCCAGAAAATCCCTAATATTCCTAATTTCATTTTGTTCAAGTACACCATGGGCCAATTTTGCCAATTTACCCCACTTTTACCAAAACCCCCAATTTGACCCATTGTAAACCCAAATGAACCCAATGTCAAACCAAATCACCCCAATTGACCTCAATTTTGGTACAATTTAATTCTAAACTTCAATTCAATATCTCCAATATCAATCTAGACTAAATCCAAGACCAATTTGATTGACATTTTAATCCAATTTCATTTTTAAGCTTAAAGCCCAATTTTGACCCATAACCCAAACTTAACCCAAACCAACCCAATTCAACTCCAATTAACCCCAAACCATTTCTAAACCTTCTATAACATCCCCAAAAACAAAACACTAACATAATTTGCCCAAAATTTGGACCCAAACCCTACTCAAATTCAACCCAAACCCAAAATCCCTTAAATGGGCCTACACCCAAACCAAACCCAAATAGGCCCAAATCCCAAAATCAAAACCCAACCAAAGTTGAAACCTCATTGAAACACTCCCATAAACATTTCTTAATGATAATTTTACATCAATTTCAACATTAGCCCAACCTTAGCCCAAGTTAGTCCATTTTGACCCATTTTGACCCTACCACCAAGGGGACCCAAATTAGACTCAATTCAATTCCAAACCACCTCAAATTTGTCTCAAATCACTCATGACACATCATTAAACTAAACCCAACATTGATTTGGCATGGCCCTTTGCAAAATTTTCATCTAAAAGCCCACTTCTAAAGGACGTTCAAAAGCCCATTCCTAACCAAACTCAAAAACCCAAGCCCATCCTAAAGCCCACCTTACAATCTCATCTCATCCTCACTTAATTAAAATCATTCCTAAGTCCTAAATCAGCAATCAAATCTTTCTAAACAAAGCCATATGACAAACCATCCAAATTTTACACCAAAATACCAAAATTACTTAAACCCATTTCCATGAAACCAAGCCAACTTTTCCCAAGCCAAATATGAGCCATTAAGCCATTCTTAAGCCACATGCAAGCCATGTGAGTTGTTTACATGTGACCTTACCACATTGGGCAAAAGGAGGAGGTCCTTTAAGCACTTCCTAAAAGTCATTAACCTTACTCATGATTCCCCTTAACCCAAATTTAATCTAAATATTTTTGGATGGAGACTTCTCCATTTAAGACCAACTGACCCAACTGATTCACCCAGCCCAAAACCAGGTCATGGGGAGGTGAACTAAGCCCAAAATCATGGGTTGACCAATTTGAGCCCAAAATGAGCCCTTACCCTTTACATTTCAAGCCATCCTCTTTACACATGGCAACCATCAATTGAACTCACAGGAATCAAGCTCTGACCTCCTTGACCTTGAGGGTGACCCATGCCTGGCCGGCCGGCCACCACAGCCGCCGGAAAACACCATGGCCGAGACCTTGGAAGGAGCCAAACATTGAAATTCTCTCTTCTTGAGCCGCCTCATGCCCAGTGGCCATTGGAGCCGTTCTTCCCTTGCCCGGAGCAGGCCGATCCCGACCATTAACCCCCCGGGGAGGCCCTCCGGCCGGCTCTATTTAAACCCCCTCACCTCTCGGCCATGAGAGGAGTTGCACAAAACCATACGAAACTCGCGCAAAATTGTTCCAGATCATCCTCCACACTTAGAGCAATTGATCCTCAGTGACAATTTGCCTTAATTCTCACCAACATAGCCCAATTTCTCAGCCAAAATTCCACCCAAAACCAGGACATCTCCCAATTCTCCACCAAAATAAAATTAAACTCACCCACACCTGCACAAGACCAAGAGAAGGAGTTCCCCAGAGAAAGCCCCCTCTCCAGGCCACTCATCTGCTCTAGCCTCCAAAGGTTGTGATCGAGTCTGGTGGAAATCAAGTCTAGGAAATTCACTAGGGCCAGAGACTTCATCTGGAGCTTACTTGGACTTAATCGAAGGTGACACAACTCTCAGATCGAAGCAACACTTCTCTGAGCAAAGGTATGAGCTCTCTCTTCTTCCCGAGCATCCATGAATTCTCCATTTCTATTGCCTTAATTTCATGCCACATAAACCATATGGATGTGTTCGTCTCTTCAAGATGAATCCCTAGAGTATAAGAACGTAGAAATTGGTTAAGAATCGAGAGAGATGTCAAGCCTGGAAGATGGACGGTTCTCGGGCTAGGAGGCTTGGGGACGATGAACGGATGCCGGCCATTTGATACACGCGCGGGTGGACGGTCCAGATTGAGTCGTATGAGGCGACAGGACGATACAGCGGGCCGCGTGGCATCCCAGTCAGATGGCGGCGCCGAACTAGAAGACACCGCGTGGCCTTTCGGGGAGGCTAAGGTTGACGCGGTGCCGCGTGGATAAGTAGTAATTAGGGAATTTCCTTATTTATTAAATACCCATAACTTCAAAAATGCATAACTTTGTGTAGAAAAATTCTAAAAATAAAATAAAAATACCCTCTTGCTCAGTGAATAAAGGAGAATAATGTGGAAAAGAAATCAAGTCATTTCATTAAGTATTTTATTTTTAATTATTTATTTACTCTCTGTGATATTTTAATTCTCCATTTGCATAGACAATTCAACATGGCATGAGACCATAGGGCTTTTGAAGCCTCTTATCTAGGGAACATTCCCTGAATTTTTCAAGGTCAGAGGCCATCCTTATGAGAAGTTATTGATTTTCCAAGTTCATGTTACTGTTTTGAGTATTTTAATTCCAATAATTAGCATGTTGAGAAATAAATTCTAGGAAAATTTGGTGATGTTTCTTATGACCAGAGAAACCTAGGAAAAATAGGTTTTGAGTTAATTCACTTGGAACAACCCTAATTGGCCTAAATACCCAAAATTGAACTTTAATTAATTAGGGTTAACGACACATTAAATTGACTTGAAAATAATTCTCCACTGATCTTTAGGATCATAGGAACATCACATAAAAATTTGAAATCAATTGGAAATGTTTAACCCCACTAAATGGATTAATTAAGTCACATAACCAAAATTAAACTTTAAAAATTCATAACTCACAAAATACTTTTTAAAATTCACAAAAATGGTTTTGAGGCTTCTCTGACCTCAGGGGAATTTAAGAAAATTAAAATTGTAATTTTCTAAAAAAGTTGATTTTTATCATTATTTTAATATTTTTAATAATTAAAAAATAATAAAAATCATAAAAATATTAAAAATCACCAAAATGTCACATTTTAACTCCTAATCACTTAGGAACAAACCAAATATTTTTCCTAAGTCTCTAGGATAAGATATTGAATTTTAAAAGCCTAAAACAATTTTTGAATTAAAAAATGATTTTCTTTAATATTTCCACTAAAATAATTCTAATAAATCAAAGAAAAATCATAAAATTATAAAATTTGTTTCTCTGAACTCCTTGTGGTCAAAGAGATTTAAGAAAAATATAAAATCTATTTTTCAACTTTAATTTTATTTTATAATTAATTAATACTCTAAAACTCAAAATAATTATAATAAATAAAATATAACTAAAAAATCGCCAAAATTGGTCCAAATGGTCCTCTGGTCATTAGGAACATCCCATAATTTTTTTAAGGACAGAAACATTTCCTTGGTCATGTTATTGAATTTTCTTTGAAAACCCCCTATTTTCCATTAAAAATAATTTTATAAATAAATTAAACACAGAAAAATCACATTTTCTCCTCTAATATCTTAATTGACATGTGAGTGAGGTTACATAAAAATTTCAAGTTCATTTGAGCTTAATTTATTGAGTTATAGAATTATTAAGCTTGAAGGGCAAAAGGGTAATTAAAAATTTCAACCCTTAATTAAAATTTTAGGATTAATCAAAAAGGGGAGAGTAAAATATTTGATTTTAAACTGATTTTGGATGATTGAAACTTAAAAGATTGAGAGTAGAAACCTACTAACCATTTCAAATATAATTAAAATAAAACTTTAATTAATTAATTAATTAATTGAAATTTTGGAAGAATAATAGAAATTGGGATTATTAAAGTAGGGATATTATTAAGAGGATATTTATTCTTTAATTTAAAAATCCCTAAATAAATCACTTCAATAATACTTAATCCTTACTTAAAAAAAAATTAAAATAATAATCCAAATTAAAATAAAACTAAAATTAAATAAAAATAAAATAAATTAAATTAAATTAAAATTAAATTAAATTAAATTAAATTAAAATTAAATTAAATTAAATTAAATTAAAATTAAATTTAAATTAAATTAAATTTAAGTTTAAATTAAATTAAATTAAATTAAATTAGAATCAAAATTAAATTAAAAAATAAATTAAATTAAATTAAATTAAATTAAAATTGAATTAAAATTAAATCAAATTAAATTAAATTAAATTAAATTAAATAAAAATGAAATCAAATTAAATTAAAATTAAATTAAATTGAATTAAAATTAAATTGAATTAAATTAAATTAAAATCATTTAACAACAAACCTAAATGAAATCATTAAGAATTAAATCTAAAATAACTTGAACACTATTCCAAACTTAAACTAATTTTTTATAATTAAGTCAAAATTAAAATTAAATCATTAAGTTTAAATCATTAAAATACTTAATAAGTTGATTTGCCCTTTTAAAGCTCTTATTATTATAACTCTTAAATGAGGTATCAAGTGAAGTGTTACTTCACTTATAGGATATTCAAATGTCCTAGTTCAATCGAGCGAGAGAACAAAACTTAAACTCTGGATGATTAATTCACTTGTATAATTAAATTCTCTTGAACTTAAAATAATCCTAGAGGTATTGAAAAGATGTTTAAGACTCGTCTTAAGCACTTCCTCAATATGATGGGATGTTTATAAGAACAATTAAACTTAATTGTTCTTCAATGAAGAAAATCATCCTTAAACAAAAACACAAGAACGTAGACGTCATAGGAGATGACTAGCTATAGGATTAGGACTTTGGTAGACAACCAAAACCTTTCCCTTAGCTTTACCTAGGTACTTGTTGAAACATTTAAATGTCTTAACATGTGTTTTAAGTGCGACTTGGGATGACGGGAAGACCCTCCAGGTACGCTTTTATTTTATTGCAATTTACTTTATTGCAATTTACTTATCATGCACTGTACTTTACTTTTCTTGCATGATAAACAAGACTGTTGCATGAAAACCAAAACCTTTAGGATAGTCCCTAAACTGAAACCAAAACTAAATTAAAAGTCATTACAAGATAAAAATCACCGCCACAACATTTCAAAATATAAAACAACTCAAAATTTAATCACAAACAAAACAACAAAACTACAACTTTAACTAAATTAAAACGTCTCGTTGAATGATCGGGAATACCTTGGATGATGTAACCCACGTGTTGCTAACGGGATTTCCCACGGTCCAAATGAAAGTGTGGATCTCATTCAGTTGAGTTTAGCAAATTCATACGGGCTAAGTGAATTCGATGAAAATAACGGTGTCGGGATGACGGAACCGTGGGATCTTAATCGGTTACGTTATAATCAACTTTAAGATTTGTTTTAATTAAAATATTAAAAACACTTGGATTTTAAGATTTCTAAACCAAAACACTTCTCTTATCTCCTGATTTATGACTTCTAAAACTAAACCTCTACAACAACAAGGAGCTTGGAGCATAGTGGGCAGCATGGCCATCGTCATCAGCAAAACCTGAGTCTACTTCAACAAAACTTTCCTTAGAATTAAATAACCAAGCCATAGGACTTCGAGGTAATTTTCCTAGTGCAACATAAATCCTCAACTCTCCGTTAGGCATTTGCATGATCATGTCATGCAAATTAAGCCCTAACCAGTCTTAGGACTCCGAGGTATTCGTTCGATACGACATAAACCCTCACATCTTTGAGGCTGTTTGTATGATTTTATCATACAAGTATAAGTCCTAATGAACTAAAATTGACAAGATTGCAATATTAAATAAACTCCCAAATTGAAGCCAAACAATAGGATAGTTTGGGAAGTTGCCAAGATTCTTCTTGGATCCTCAGCTTCTCCTACTTCTCTTCCTTTGGACTCCTAAAAATAACTGTTCCAAATTTGATCCATTCCCAATTGAAATTTCCTAAAATCCAATCATTTGAAAACCTTAAACTTTGAAATTCTTGAGAGCAAAACTACTGATCATTATCGAGAGTTTTCTTAAATGATTCCCGTCATTTAAGATGTAATTAACTATAGGGGATTGCCCTTATAGGGAACTTTAAGAACCCAGATAATATAAACCCTGCTTAATTCCTTTATATTAAGCAGGGGAACTTGTCGGCTTATAAAATTGGTTCGCAGACCAAACGGATGTCACAAATCTTCTAGTTTATTTAATCGAGCCCCATCGTCAAGCAGTGTGTTTGTCCTTCGAGATTGATACACGGTTTGTGATGTGGTGCTCGTTTATATAAACTATTTAGGATGTGAGATCGGTTTGATTTCATATCTTAAAAAATTTTTAAATTTAAAATTATTTTCAAAAATCAAATACTACTTTTCAAATTATTTATTTAAATTAAATTAAAAATTCGCCGACAATTTCTATAGGCGACCCCTTTCCAAAAATACAACACTCAACCTAAAAATATGCCGACAACTTCTGGCGACTCCGCTGGGGACTAGTTCCTCTCTCCATTTTGATCAGATGGTTTTACTTTCATAAATCGGTAGTGAGTCCATGCCCCTAATGGACCAAAACTACCATTCTTCGGTTGGAATACCCCGTTCATTTCTGTCTTGAACAAGTATAGCCAACTTATCGGATTTAGGAGCCACTGTTTAGACACCCCTGAACGGAGAGGTTCTGAGATCCTTTTACCTCTTTTCTGAGGTGGGGTGGACCCCCAATAGGTGTTAGTTTAGGAGCGATCCTTCGAGTCGAGAAGTCTTGCGTAAGACTTTCTCTTCCTTTCCAATTCTAAATCGCGTCCTTTACATTTTTTTTATAACCTTTTTTTTCCTTTAATCGTTTTGTTTCTAACAAACGAACCTTCTAATAAACAACCTCTTTTATAAATCACAAATACACTAAGATAAACGAAAATGTGTTCGGACTCTTTCTTTTTTTCGTCCTAAACTTTACGACAAAAGGAAGCATAATTCGGGACTGACATTCGGAATCTGCTCTGCAGAAAATGACTGCCCCAAAGCTAATCTTCTCCTTCACCAATGGAATGGACTTCGCCGTTTACAAGGATGAGCTGCCAGACATTGGAATCATCCGTTTCAGACAAGGATTTTGCAACACAGATGTTAAGTTCACTGACGTCACTCTCTTCACACTAATGGACAAAGTGTCAGAAACTGAAGAGCCCGTGATTGAGTTCAACTTGAAGTTGGCTCAAGAATTCCCTCCCCCGCAACGGGTTCCAGCTGAAAGGAGTACCATGGTTCGTAGGAGGACTGTTGTCTCTACCCCCACCAGTCTAAACATCTCAGCACCTACCCTGACTTCGCACGGCGAAGGGAAGGAAATCCAAGTACGTGATGAGCCTGTCACCGTGGAGGGTGCAGAATTTGCTACAATACCATCTATTTTTGAGATTGGGTCCAGTTCAAGAGTTGTACCCTTAACTGGGACTCAAAGGAGAAATAGAAGCAGGAAGATCGCCAAGAAAGCTAGAGCTGCTGAAGTTGCTTTTCTAGAAGAAATTCCTGAAGAAAGAGAAGAACTGTCTGAGTATATACCTCTGTTGGAAGGGAGCAGGTTTCACCCCCTCTCTGCCGCATCAGATGAAGAGGATGTTCATAAGATCGCCACCGTATTACCCCGACCTGCATACTACAACAATTACAAGAGGAAAATGGATAAGACTACGCCATTGGCTCGGCTGCAAGCTGTTATAGAAAGACTGGCAAAGAAAGAAAGATGATCTGTATCGAAAATCTTAAGAAGGATAGGATGGGTGCCAGCTAAATCCCATCTCGGACCGCGAATAGAGCCTGTTGCTGCCATAGAGAAACCAAAGAAGAAGATAAAAGCCAGTCCACCCTTTGTTGTATCAGGTCTACAAATTAGGGAGGATACCACCTGCCAGCATATAGCCGACAGACCATCCGGTCCTAGGCTTCCAGCTGCAAGAAGGATGGTGTGGCGACCTACTACCGGCCAGCTAAGACCAAAACAATGTCTTGAGAAGAAAAATCTCGTCAGGAAACTTGAATCAGAAGAAAGTACTACTGCAATAAAGGGGACTCCCGGGAAGGAAGTTCAACAACCGTCACGAGACAACTGCGAGACCGTGCGAAAAGGGCCACTAGAGGATGCCATGGACGAGTTAAGGACCGACATCTGACGGTTAGCAAAAGAAAGATAAGAAGAATTAGGAGATGATGTAGGCTCATTCGAGTTCATGGATGAGGAGTATGCCGAGTTCAACATGGTTGAGACACGAGCATCGTCAGCTTCACAAGGTGCTCCGGTAACTGCGGAAAGAGATGAACCGGAAGTGTTAAGAGCACAACTTCGGGAAAGAGATGATACGATTTCCCAGATGCAAAGAGGATGGAAGAGATGGCTGCTGCCTTAGCCACTCTCCAGAGTCAGGCCCAGCCTCAGAAAGAGACACCCCCAGAGATTATCCATATTGCAGATGGAGGAAAAGAGATCACATCCGTCAACAGAGACAAACTACCAAAGAAGGATTATACACAGAGCATGATCCCTAAAAAGGATATTAAAAACATGGTAGAACAGCAGGTGCGAGAAGCCTTAGCACAATGCAAGAGTGGAGCATCTATTCAGACTGGTAGACCTTACCCCGAAGAGTTCAATGCGGTCCAATACCGAAAGGCTTCGTACCACCTCCGTTTAAGACTTTTGATGGAACAGGAAACCCTCGGCAGCATGCCGCACATTTTCGTGCTAGTTGCTGCAATGCCGGTGGGAGCGACGCTTTACTCTTCCGCCAGTTCGTCAGCAGTTTTCAGGGATTGCCTTCGACTGGTACGCAGAATTATTAAACGGTTCAGTAAAGACCTTTTCAGAACTAGAAATTCTCTTAGTGAAAAGATTTGCCGGGGCTCAGCACCACATCACTATCGGTGATCTAGTGGTGGAGCAGCAAAAGCCGAACGAGACTTTAGTGGATTACATACTTCAATGGAGAAAATTAAGCATGAAGTGTGAACCACAGCTTCAAGAACAATATGCATTCGGTATCCTGCTTAAAAGTATCCATGGCCCGATAGCACTTCTCCTTAAAGGATTTACAATCAAGACTTTCGAGAAGTTGCTTAGCAAGGTCGGGAGCTTGCAAGAAGAGGCAAAACAGTTAAGTTTCGCGGACAAGAACGATAAGCAGAAGCCTGTGAAAACATTCGAAAAGAAATCCGGAATCGTCGCGGCAGTAGATAAGGGCAAGCAGCCAGTGCAGATACAATCAGAGCGGCCACAGCCTAGTTATGAACCACCACAACGGACTTATCAGCAACCTCAGTAGGGTTATCAGCAACCTCGTCCTAGCTATCAGTCGCCTCAGCATTATGAACAACCACCTCGTTCATCACGTACTTTAAGAGAACTTCTAAACAAAGAATACACATTCAAAACTGAAGCAGTAGCGAAGATGTTCCACAGCTTAATGAAGACACCGGATTTTCAGTGCCAGAGCCCAAGAAGCCAGAGGAAGTCAATAAGAAAGATCATCCGAACTATTGCCCTTACCACCAGATGCTTGGACACAAGATAGAGGATTACATCACTTTCAAGAGTTGGCTTGATGACAATCTCCGAAAAGGGAACATAACGATCCCAAAGGAATACATGAAGGAACCCCAGAATGGAGGTTCCGTCAATGTTATTTCAATGGATCCCATTGTTCCGATAGACCCTTACACGACTGATGATGGATGGAGTACTGTTTGGACAAAATCATCGAAGAAAATTTTGGATCACATCCAGGCCGCTTCGGTACGCACTTCAACTCAAAGTTTGAAACCTGTCGAGCCGCACTATCACTTGCGATTGAAGAACCGCCCCAAAAGGAGGAGAAGATCGTGGAAGAAAAGAAGACCGAGGCTCCGAAGGGTAGACTAGGGGCTGCTTATCCTAGGATGGTTGTTTCCGATTCGGGGGAGAAATCCCTCAAACTCCTGACTCTGTATGATTATTTGCTCGGCCCGGCGGGATCTTATAATGATAAGGGTTATGGCGTTGGCTACGTTTTGACTGTCTCTAACGATCATGTAACTAACGACAACCGGCTTAATCCGGATCTCGATTCCAGTACAAATAACGATTCTCAAATCATACACAACCTTGATGACGACGACGAAGAAGGTGTTCACAAAAGAGGCTACCAAAGCTCAACAAGCAACGAGTCCATTTGTGAATTCCGAGGGGCTCCGATCACGAGAGAATTAGAACCATCAGACACCGAAGCAACTTCAGAAGAGCCAGTTGTTCCAATTCAGGAGGATACACTGGCAGATTCAACACCAAATTCAGAAGAAATAACTGAAGTAAATTTAAGAAGTGGAAGAATTTTACCGCCGAGAATGGGTCCAAAGGATAAAGGAAAGCAGGTGGTTGCTCAGGAAGAACCAACCCCGGCAGAGGAATTGTCCATTCGGGAAGAAACCGAGGAACATGGTAATAAAGTGGACTACAACGTGCTAGCCCATCTTAGGAAGCTACCAGCCAAACTAAGCATATACGACGCTCTGATCCTGTTAAAGGATATGAGAGAAGCTCTGATCAAGGCTTTACTTAATCCAGAGATTTGTCTAGCTCAAATGGCCGGTAATTCCTTCGACGAGGTTTGCTCGTTAAAAGAACAGCGAGGTGTTACTTTCACGGACAATGATCTATTGCGGGAACAGCCGATCACAACCGACCGTTGTACATTTCAGTCACTATTGGAAAGTTTACGCTCTCCAGAGTGTTTGTTGATCCAGAAGCATCAATCAACATAATGAATCTTCGGACGCTAGCATATTTGGAAATTGATGCTCGCGAAATTGAAGCAGACAAGATGCTATTAAGAGGCTTCAATCAAAAAGGAGAAAGAGCTCTTGGATCGATAACACTACTAATGAAGACCGGTGATTTCGCAAAGACAACCGCAAAATTCCACATAATTGATTCTGATACATCGTTCAACGCTCTACTGGGTCGACCGTGGATCCATGAAAATCGGATGGTACCGTCGTCTCTGCACCAGTGCATAAAGTATTACGAAGGAGGGAAACAGTGTATCAAAGGTGACTTGCAAACATTCTCCGTACACGAGATTGGAATTCATGAAGATGCGGCCTACTACGCGCCCCCGAAGAAAACAATCTTTTCCAGAAATAACATACCAAATGAAGCAAAAGAAATTTGAGACGATGAAGAACCTGAAGTTCTAGTTCAACAGTTACTCACCACTCCCTTACGGCGAGATGGTGAAGATTTCTCCAGAACTCGCACCCGAGGTCGTGGCCGAGGACGAGGACGTGGAAGAAATGTTGGAACAGTTGGACAGAAGAAACCGGTCATCAACGTTGATTGGGAGAACACTTCTGAAGAAGGAGAAGAAATCAAGAAAGAAGCAGCGACAATAAGTCAATGTACGAGAAGATTAACCATCATGTTCATACTATGACCCTGACCCCGATCCATTCTAATAAGATCGAGGGTATGGTGATCAAGGAAGTACATGGTGGTGGTACCAAGCCAATCAAGTTTTACCGTGGTGCTTCTTCTTCCAATACTGAAAAAGATATACAATTTGAAGATGTTACTTCTTCCGAATTAATGGAATTACCTTTTGAGTGGTACTCTCCCTGTGTTCAAAACTTAATTCAACGTGGTGTCTTACCTCGACAATGGACAAAAGGCCTATCACAACACTTTGAAAAATTATGGAATAATGCCGGTCGGCCTCCCAATTCAAAACATGGTCTCGGATTTGGCACAGTAGGATCAGTTGACGATACGGGATTTTGCTTGGTTGTCACTTGCGAACCTAATAAAGACTGCTTGGAAGCTTCAGAAGATCCCAAAGATCTACCAATCGGAGATGCCCCACCAGAATTCAAAGAAGAAATCAAATCTACAATAGACGAGTTAATGGAAGTTAACTTAGGTACTAGCGAAGAGCCTAGGCCAACCTTTGTTAGCTCCTTACCCAATAAAAAAGACTCCGAAGACATAATCAAGCTACTAATGGAATTCAAGGACTGTTTTGCTTGGAGTTACGACAAAATGCCAGGATTAGCTCCAGAAGTCGCAGTTCACAAGTTAGGAGTAGATCCTACTACATTCAGGTCGAGAAAGCTCTCAGAAGAATGCGTCTAGAAATTGAGCAACTAGTAATAGCCAAAGTAAAGAAGCTAATAGACGCTAAATTTTTCCATGAAGAACAATACCCTACTTGGTTAGCCAATGTGGTACCAGTCAGAAAGAAGAATGGTCAGATCAGAATCTGCGTGGATTTCAGAGATTTAAATAAAGCATGTCCAAATGATGAATTTCCACTACCAATCCCAGAACTGATGATCGACATTACTTCAACACATGAAATATTTTCATTCATGGATGGATCATCAGGATACAACCAGATAAAGATGGCACCAGAAGACAAAAAGCTCACGACATTCAGAACACCGATCGGAGTATATTGCTACACAGTAATGCCATTCAGACTAAAGAACGCAGGAGCAACATACCAAAGAGCGATGACGAAGATTTTTGATGATCTCATTCACAACCAAGTTGAGTGTTACGTGGATGATGTTGTCATCAAAAGCAAACTGAAAGAAGATCACTTGTATGATTTGAGAATTGTTTTCGAACGACTAAGACAATACAACCTTAAGATGAATCCCTTAAAATGCGTCTTCGGCGTCACCTCCGGGAAATTCTTAGGATTTGTTGTCCGACATCGCGGGATTGAAATTGATCCGGAAAAGATTAAAGCTATCTTAGAAATGCCACCTCCTAAAACCTTGAAACGACTACGATCCTTTCAAGGAAAGTTAGCATATCTTCGACGCTTTATATCGAATTTGTCAGGAAGGTGTCAGCCTTTTTCTTCTTTGGTTAAGAAGGATGCCAAGTTTACTTGGGACTCCAAATGTCAACATGCCTTCAATGACATTAAAAAATACTTAATGACACCTCTTGTCTTAGCAGCCCCAGTCTCAGGTAGACCGTTGATACTTTATACCGCGGCTATAGACGACTCCCTTGGAGCCCTGCTAGCCCAGGTCAATGATGAGGGAAAAGAGAATGCTCTCTACTACTTATGCCGTCGTCTAATCCCGACGAAAGTAAAGTATCCTCCTATCGAGAAGAACTGCTTGGCTCTGATCTTCACCACACAAAAGCTCAGGCATTACATGCTTTCTCATAAGGTCAACCTTATTTCGAGGGTTAATCCGTTGCAATACTTGATGACCCGACTGACGCTTTCTGGTAGACTTGCCAGGTGGTCAATGATACTATTGCAATTTGAACAACTTTCGTTCCTCTTCGCGCCGTAAAGGGACAAGTCCTAGCTGACTTCCTTGCAGCACTCCTTCTACGGCGGATTCGCCTCTCGACGACGATTTGCACGACGAGCAGATAATGAGCCTAGAAGACACTGATGATCAACGTTGGGAACTATACTTCGACGGTGCGTCCTCAGCATAGAAGAATGAAGAATTGCAAACGATAGTGCCTGGTAAGGCAGGAATCGGACTAATCTTTACAACACCGGAGCGGGGGATGTTAAGATACTCCTACCACTTAACAGAACCATGGACAAACAACGAGGCAAAATATGAAGCCCTCATAACAGGACTAGAACTAACCATTCAAATGGAAATAACGGACAACAACATCTACGGAGATTCTCAGTTGATCATTCAACAGGTCGCCGGACAATACAAAATTTTAAAGCCAAGACTCGAGCAGTACTTTTTGTATGCCATGAAACTGTTGGAACAAATTCCAAACGTAACAATCTACAAGATCCCCAGAAAAGAAAATGCTCTTGCAAATGCGCTAGCTCGCCTTGCAAAGGAATTTACCTGCTTGCAAGATGAGTCAGTTGAAGTGTCAGTTCAAGGACGACAGGTCCTATCACAGCTCGACATGTATACAATACATAAATCAAAAAAAGTAGAAGAAACAATTGTAGCAGTGACAGAAAATACAGAAGACTGGAAGCAGCCACTAATAGACTACCTGCGAACAGGAAGCCTACCGGACGATAAGTCATTAGCTCATCAAATCAAGAAAAGAACTCTGCCTTACGCATTAATAAACAATACATTATACAGAAGGTCTTTTGATCAGATGTGGCTAAGATGCCCGAGCGGGTCTGAGGCTCATGAAATCGTTAAAGAAGTACATTCAGGACTTTGTGGCGCTCATCAGTCGGGTCTGAAAATGAAAATGAAGATTAAAAGACTAGGGTACTACTGGCCCTCAATGACGACCGACTGCATGAAAGTTGCCAAAAGTTGTCACCAGTGCCAAGTGCACGGAGTGGTTCTTCATCAACCTCCAAATGTGCTACATCCGACAATTGCGTCGTGGCCATTTGAATGTTGGGGCACAGATATAGTGGGTCCGATAGAACCGCCTTCTTCAAGAGGACATCGCTTCATCCTTGCAGCTACAGACTACTTTTCTAAATGGGCAGAAGCAGTTCCACTCAGAGAAGTAAAGGCACACCACGTGCTACAAATTTTTAAAAAACAAGCTGTCTACCGTTTCGGAGTACCGCGCAGAATCATTTCAGATAATGGGTCCGCATTCAGAAGCAAAAAAATCAACAATTTTTTCAGAAGACATGGAATCAATTGGCGATACTCAACAATCTACTATCCAAGAGCAAACAGCTTGGCCGAGGCTTTTAATAAAACTCTCGTTCAAATTTTAAAGAAAACTTTGGACGACAACAAGAGAAATTGGCACGAGAAGTTGTTAGAAGCCTTATGGGCCTACAGGACGACTTTCAAGACTCCTACTCAGTCTACACCTTACGCTTTAGTGTACAGGTCCGAGGCAGTTTTACCTTTGGAAGTCCAGCTTCCATCACTCAGAATCGCAATTGCAAACAAGATTACTACAGAAGAAAATGCCAGACTACGACTGGAAGAACTGGAAAGCTTGGAAGGGAAAAGACTTGCAGCGTAGCAAAATTTGGAACTGTACCAAGCTAAGATGATCCAGGCCCATGATAAACGGGTCTGCCCAAGAACTTTCAAAGTTGGTGACTTAGTTCTTGTCCTCAAGAGATCTATTCTTGCACACCGCAAGATAGGAGGTAAATTTGAACCAACATGGGAAGGGTCATTCGTGGTTGAGACAGTCTACTCAGGAGGTTCCTACCAACTGGTGAATTGCCGTGGAGAACAACCCATGCTTCCAATCAACGGACGATATTTGAAGAAGTATTATGCAACCTGATGTTTCGAAGGAATGAATTCTCATCCCTAGAAACACGGGTGAAGTAACCACTTGTGACTGGGTCCGAACCCAAAAACATAAAAATGGATGACAAAAAAAGAAAAAACCATTAACAAAAAATATGTGCTAAAAATAAAATATGTGAAATCATAATAATAAAGTTTTAACCCTTCCTTTCAAATCAAATCTTGTTCCTGATCTTTCCTCATCTTTTCCTACTTTCCTTAAAATTAAAATAAGTGAATAAGAATCTTCAGTGATAAATATTTTCTTAATGTTCTTGTTCTTAGTACTTGCCCCGATCCTTTCCTTGTCTTTTTTGCAGGGAAATGTCGAACGGGCGGTTGGTCCTAAACTTTAGAAATGGCGTGAGTCTCGCACTCGATGAAAAGAGGGTGAAGGATGGAGCGAGTGATAGAAATTGATTCTGACTTCACACCAGCCAGCCTTCAGTACGAAGAAAATGATTGGGTCCCAGTTGACCGAGAAGAGCTTCACAGCCAGACAGTGATGAAGATGGGTGGCCCAAGCCACCAATCCAACAAAAAGAAAGAAAGTTAAACACCGAGGAGAACAAGAAAATCAAGTCAGTAGTTGCCACGGCAGAGGGCAGGCTCGTCAGCGCCGCGCCCGTAGAAATTCAAGGGGTAAGGAGAGCTACTCTCACTGCTACCCAAAGAAGGAATAGAATCGCCGTATCCTCAAGATGTTGACTAAAATAGCAGCAGATCAACACGAGAAAACAGCCGCTTTTGTCGGCACACACATTTCAAAGATACTGATTCGTCAGGAACCAAAAAGAAGAAAGTCAACGCCAAGAAAATCAAAACAAATTGAAGAAGTGCCAAGAAGAACAGAAATAGAGCCAGTGCCTCGACGCCGGACAGAGAGACCAGATCTGAAGAACCTTATTGCGGAAGCAACCCCGAGAATGTCCCGACAAAGACAATCCCGGAGGAGCCAAGGTATGCAGGAGAACGTGACGGGATTGAGCCATACACCCCGCAGTACGTTACTAGGCCTCATCATTTGCAGATCATCCCAGAATATGAATTAGAAAGAATGCAAAATGTTGAGAAGAAGACTTTTGAATACTTTGAAAGAATTAAAGGCAAGAGAATCAACATTTTGGAAGGCCTCGAGTTACACACAGATGTATTCTCAGAGTACGAGAAGCAGCAGATTGTGGACTGCATCCTAGAGCTTCGAGAAGATGGGTCGAGCGAGGCCGTACGAGGGAAAAGACTTATTCGGAACCCGGAGATGGATGCCAGGGAAAGGGAGAGTCACAATACAATGCGGATGTTGCTATAACTTCGCAGAGGACAGAAAAGGAAATCCACCAGGGATACTACGTCACAGTGAGGTGGATCCAATGCCGAGGATAATTAAAAGAATGGTGAAAAGAATGGTAACGTGGAGGGTACTGCCAGCAGACTG
Source organism: Papilionanthe hookeriana x Papilionanthe teres (assembly GCA_022702705.1). Classification (NCBI taxonomy): domain Eukaryota; kingdom Viridiplantae; phylum Streptophyta; class Magnoliopsida; order Asparagales; family Orchidaceae; genus Papilionanthe; species Papilionanthe hookeriana x Papilionanthe teres. The sequence goes on from CM040438.1 coordinate 289,626, forward strand.
CATACCCAACAGTTGCATCATCAACATTTACCAGAAAGGCGACTGCATACCTCCACATATAGACCACCATGACTTTGTCAGACCTTTCTACACAGTTTCGTTCGTCAACCAATGCAATATCATGTTCGGATCTGACCTCTGGATAGCAGGCTCGGGTAAGTTCTGAGGGCCGGTGGAGATACCGCTTCCGGTAGGTTCCATCATGATATTAAAAGGAAATGGAGCAGACATCGCAAAACATTGTATACCGGGAGTGCCAGTGGAGCAGATCTCTATTTCTTTTACAAGGATGGACGACAGAAAGGCGCCTTACCACTTCCAGCCAGATCCAGAATTTGAGAGTCTTCGGGCCTACGAGCTGTAAGTTACATGGGAAATAGCACACCTCCAATGCACATCCATGCGGCATTCTTGCCAAGGGTGGCTTGGAAGGTGATGTTATTACCCTTGTTTCTTACTATTCAGACATGGATTTTTGATAAACGCTTTTGGATGTATCAACAAGAAGTTTATACAGTCCGTTTTGGATTTACATGGATTGTACGAGACATTAAATTTATGAGGAAAGTGTCATCATGACTAGATCAAGTTGTATGATGTACTTTCAGCAAGTTGGAATGAAAACGACTACGTCATATTTTGCCTTCACCTCTTTTTGTGCAAATTGATCGGGAAATGCCATTAGAGTTAAATGAACTTTGAACGAAGAACGAGAGAGAAAAGAAAATAAATGAGAACTTTTCCTAAAAATCTAAATAGTAAAATGAACTCCAAATTCACATGAACGAGTAAATGAACAACAAAAATAAAATCAGATCGCTAAAGGACAAATGAAATGAACCTAAATCTCAAATTGAATTCCAGTCTAAATCCATCTTTTCAAACCCTCCAATTCTTCTTCAAATCAAGATCTACTTCAGACCTCCTTTGAAGCCCTCTCTCGGGATGACTTCAGAACCACGAAAAATTTTTGATTTGGTTCTGATGGCATAGATTCATACCCTTCGCCAAATAATCAAACTTTGATTGATTCTCGTGGGATGTGGAACACTTTCACATCTCATTTCAATCTCCCGCTAAATTCAAATCTCCACAGTACATTTCAATTCAAAAATTTCTGAGACTGGTACCTACATTTTGATTCTCATTTTGAGATCGATACCTACATTTTGATTCTCATCCGAATTGATACCTACATTTCAATTCAAAATTTCCGAGACTGGTACCTACATTCCAGTTCTCATTTCGAGATCGATACCTACATTTCGATTCTCATCCGAATTGATACCTACATTTCAATTCAAAATTTTCAAGACTTGTACCTACATTCCAGTTCTTATTTCGAGATCGATACCTACATTTCGATTCTCATCTGAATTGATACCTACATTTCAATTCAAAAATTTCCGAGACTGGTACCTACATTCCAGTTCTTATTTCGAGATCGATACCTACATTTCGATTCTCATCTGAATTGATACCTACATTTCAATTCAAAATTTACGAGACTGGTACCTACATTCCAGTTCTCATTTCGAGATCGATACCTACATTTCGATTCTCATCTGAATTGATACCTACATTTCAATTCAAAATTTACGAGACCAGTACCTACATTCCAGTTCTCATTTCGAGATCGATACCTACATTTCGATTCTCATCTGAATTGATACCTACATTTCAATTCAAAATTTTCGAGGCCGGTACCTTCATTCCGGTTCTCATTTCGAGATCGATACCTACATTTTGATTCTCATCTGAATTGATACCTACATTTTAATTCAAAATTTCCGAGACTGGTACCTACATTCCAGTTCTCTTTCGAGATCAGTACCTAAATTTTGATTCTCATCCTTCTCAATCGACACTTAAACTTGGATGCTTACTCCCAGGCTGCTACCTAAAATCCAGTTTTCTTCGCAATCCCGAGGTTGAAACTCGGGTTTCAATTCTCATTTCAAATCCAAATTTCCTCAAACTGATTTTAAATCAAACTTCAATCTAAATTGGAACTCCAAATCAAAATCTAAACTCACACATCAAAACTTGAACATGAAATGAAACGAAATCTAAATCAAAGTTCTCCAAATCTTGTGATTTGGAATTCACCTCCTTTTCCTTTCCCCAGCGAGAGTTCAAGAACCTCCAGTTTTGGAAATATACCTGATACTCCCCAGCGGAAATTCTTCTACTTTGTTCTAAGTTTGTCACTTGGACATCTGTGTTGGTTTTATTGATCTCTTCAGTCAATGCCAATACGTGCGGTGTGCTTGGTTAGCACACCACACCTATTGGGGGTCCATTTGTTGACCTCATTTTTGATGAGGTCTTCCCTTTTCTCTTTAGTGCTTAGGATCTAGCCTTAGGCTTTTCTTTTGACTATCCTAGAGGACTAGAATTGGGACCCATCCTTTAGAAATTCAACCCACTTCTTAACTCCCTGCAAACCCTATAGGCTTGATTGTAAACCCCCAAGTCACGCTCCGAGTCACTAGGAGGGTTGAGATCGAATGTGGAGGTTTAAAGGATGAGTTCCACTATAGGACTCTTTGGCCTTAGGATTACCACTAGGTGGCCCGGTGCAGTGAGGGCTGACTTACACATATACTACACTCTCACACACACACTCCAAATCCTAAAACCCACACTCTCACCCAACTTGACCTTTTGACTCGTGTGAGTAATTCATATGGATGGTCCTTAACCCCTAAGCCCTTGGCTAAGAGGGTTAGGAACAACATGTTGAATGCCTCAAATGAGTTCTTTCATGGCTCATGTGGACTTAATATGGCTTCATGGCTCAACCAGAATGATTCCATTTCACTCACACTTGCTTAATTTTCATTTTTTTTTCAAAATTTCAATTTTTGACCCCCGGGACCCCCGACCCGCTTAACCTACTAAAAGCCCTTGAAACTACCCAAATTCTTCAAAATTTCCAAATCACCCAAAAATTTTCCAAAATTAACCTTGAACATTTCCCCACCAATCAAATTGATCATTTACAGCCAAAAATACCAAAATTTCCAAAAATACCCCCAATACCCTCCAAATTACCAAAATGCCCCTCATGACCCAAAATTCCAAAAATTTAGAAAAATTCTCAAAAAATTCCAGAAAATCCCAAATATTCCCAATTTCATTTTGTTCAACTACACTATGGGACAAATTTGCCAATTTACCCCACTTTTACCAAAACCCCCAATTTGACCCATTTTAAACCCAAATGAAACCAATGTCAAACCAAATCACCCCAATTGACCTCAATTTTGGTCCAATTCAATACTAAACTTCAATTAAATATCCCAATATCAATCTAGACCAAATCCAAGCCCAATTTGATTGACATTTTAATCCAATTTCATTTTTAAGCTTAAAGCCCAATTTTGACCCATAACCCAAACTTAACCCAAACCAACCCAATTCAACTCCAATTAACCCCAAACCTTTTCTAAAATTTCCCTAACATCCCCACAAACAAAAAACTAACATAATTTGCCCAAAATTTGAACCCAAACCCTACTCAAATTTAACCCAAACCCAAAATCCCTTAAATGGGCCTACACCCAAACCTAACCCAAATAGGCCCAAATCCCAAAATCAAAACCCAACCAACGTTGAAACCTCTTTGAAACACTCCCATAAACATTTCTTAATGATAATTTTACATCAATTTCATATTAGCCCAACCTTAGCCCAAGTTAGTCCATTTTGACCCATTTTGACCCTACCACCAGAGGGACCCAAATTAGACTCGATTCAATTCCAAACCACCTCAAATTTGTCTCAAATCACTCATGACACATCCTTAAACTAAACCCAACATTTATTTGGCATGGCCCTTTGCAAAATTTTCATCTAAAAGCCCACTTCTAGAGGACGTTCAAAAGCCCATTCCTAACCAAACTCAAAAGCCCAAGCCCATCCTAAAGCCCACATTACAATTTCATCTCATCCTCACTTAATTAAAATCATTCCTAAGTCCTAAATCAGCAATCAAATCTTCCTAAACAAAGCCATATGACAAACCATCCAAATTTTACACCAAAATACCAAAATTCCTTAAACCCATTTCCATGAAACCAAGCCAACTTTTCCCAAACCAAATATGAGCCATTAAGCCATTCTTAAGCCACATGCAAGCCATGTGAGTTGTTCACATGTGACCTTACCACATTGGGAAAAAGGAGGAGGCCCTTTAAGCACTTCCTAAAAGTCGTTAACCTTACTCATGATTCCCCTTAACCCAAATTTAATCAAAATATTCTTGGATGGAGACTTCTCCATTTAAGACCAGCTGACCCAACATATTCACCCAGCCCAAAACCAGGACATGGGGAGGTGAACCAAGCCCAAAATCATGGGTTGACCAATTTGAGCCCAAAATGAGCCCTTGCCCTTTCCATTTCAAGCCATCCTCTTTACACATGGCAACCATCAATTGAACTCACAGGAATCGAAGCTCGACCTCCACGACCTTGAGGGTGACCCATGCCAGCCGGCCGGCCACCACGGCCAGCCGGGAAAACACCATGGCCGAGACCTTGGAAGGAGCCGAACATTGAAATTCTCTCTTCTTGAGCTGCCTCATGCCCGAGTGGCCATTGGAGCTCGTTCTTCCCTTGCACGAGCAGGTGATCCCGGCCATTAACCCCCCCGCTCGGAGGCCCTCCGGCCAGCTCTATTTAAACCCCCTCACCTCTCGGCCATGAGAGGAGTTGCACAAAACCATACAGAAACACTGCCAAAATTGTTCCAGATCATCCTCCACACTTAGAGCAATTGATCCCCAGTGACAATTTGCTTTAATTCTCACCAACAGAGCCCAACTTCTCAGCCAAAATTCCACCCAAAACCAGGTCATCTCCCAATTCTTCACCAAAATCAAATTAAACTCACCCACACCTGCACAAGACCAAGAGAAGGAGTTCCCCAGTGAAAGCCCCCTCTCCAGGCCACTCATCTGCTCTAGCCTCCAAAGGTTGTGATCGGGTGCGGTGGAAATCAAGTCTGAGCGAATCCCAGGGCCGGAGACTTCATCCGGAGCTTACTTGGACTCAATCGAAGGTGACACAACTCTCGAATCGAAGCCACACTTCTGCGAGCAAAGGTATGAGCTCTCTCTTCTTCCCGAGCTTCCATGAATTCTCCATTTCTATTGCCTTAATTTCATGCCACATAAATCTGTATGGATGTGTTCGTCTCTTCGAGACGAATCCATAGAGTATAAGAACGTAGAAATCGGTTAAGAATCGAGAGAGATATCAAGCCTGGAAGATGGACGGTTCTCGGGCTAGGAGGCTTGGGGACGATGAACGGATGCCGTCCATTTGATACACGCACGGGTGGACGGTCCAGATTGAGTCGTATGAGGAGACGGGACGATACAGCGGGCCGCGTGGCATCCCAGTCAGATGGCGGCGCCGAACCAGAAGACGCCGCATGGCCGTTCGGGGAGGCTAAAGTTGACGCGGCGCCGCGTGGATAAGTAGATAAATAGGGAATTTTCTTATTTATTAAATACCCATAACTTCAAAAATGCATAACTTTGTGTAGAAAAATACTAAAAATAAAATAAAAATACCCTCTTGCTCAGTCAACAGAGGAGAATAATGTGGAAAAGAAATCAAGTCATTTCATCAAGTATTTTATTTTTAATGATTTATTTACTCTCTGTGGTATTTTAATTCTCCGTTTACATAGACAATTCACCATGGCATGAGACCATAGGTCTTTTGAAGCCTCTTATCTAAGGAACATTCCCTGAATTTTCCAAGGTTAGAGGCCATCCCTATGAGAAGTTATTGATTTTCCAAGTTCATGTTACTGTTTTGAATTTTTTAATTCCAATAATTAGCATGTAGAGAAATAAATTCTAGGAAAATTTGGTGATATTTCTTATGACCAGAGGAACCTAGGAAAAATAGGTTTTGAGTTAATTCACTTGGAACAACCCTAATTGGCCTAAATACCCAAAATTGAACTTTAATTAATTAGGGTTAACCACACATTAAATTGACTTGAAAATAATTCTCCACTGACCTTTAGGATCTAAGGAACATCACATAAAAATTTGAAATCAATTGAAAATGTTTAACCCCACTAAATGGATTAATTAAGTCACATAACCAAAATTAAACTTTAAAAATTCATAACTCACAAAATACTTTTCAAAAATTCACAAAAATGGTTTTGAGGCTTCTCTGACCTCAGGGGAATTTATGAAAATTAAAATTGTAATTTTCTAAAAAAGTTGATTTTTGATTATTATTTTAATATTTTTAATAATTAAAAAATAATAAAAATCACAAAAATATTAAAAATCACCAAAATGTCACATTTTAACTCCTAATCACTTAGGAACAAACCAAATATTTTTCCTAAGTCTCTAGGATAAGATATTGAATTTTAAAAGCCTAAAACAATTTTTGAATTAAAAAATGATTTTCTTTAATATTTCCACTAAAATAATTCTAATAAATCAAAGAAAAATCATAAAATTATAAAATTTTTTTCTATGAACTCCTTGAGGTTAGAGAGATTTAAGAAAAATATAAAATCCATTTTTCAACTTTAATTTTATTTTATAATTAATTAATACTCTAAAAATAAAAATAATTATAATAAATAAAATATAACTCAAAAAATCACCAAAAATTGGTCCAAATGGTCCTCTGGTCATTAGGAACATCCCATAATTTTCTTAAGGATAGAAACATTTCCTTGGTCATGTTATTGAATTTTCTTTGAAAACCCCCTATTTTCCATTAAAAATAATTACATAAATAAATTAAATACAGAAAAATCACATTTTCTCCTCTAATGTCTTAATTGACATGTGAGTGAGGTTAGATAAAAATTTCAAGTTCATTTGAGCTTAATTTAGTGAGTTATAGAATTATTAAGCTTGAAGGGCAAAAGAGTAATTAAAAATTTCAACCCTTAATTAAAATTTTAGGATTAATCAAAAAGGGGAGGGTAAAATATTTGATTTTAAACTGATTTTGGATGATTGAAACTTAAATGATTGAGGGTAGAAACCTACTAACCATTTCAAATATAATTAAAATAAAACTTTAATTAATTAATTAATTGAAATTTTGGAAGAATAATAAAAATTGGAATTATTAAAGTAGGGATATTATTAAGAGGATATTTATTCTTTAATTTAAAAATCCCTAAATAAATCACTTCAATAATACTTAATTCTTACTTAAAAAAATAAAATTAAATAATAATCCAAATTAAAATTAAACTAAAATTAAATTAAATTAAATTAAATTAAAATTAAATTAAATTAAAATTAAATTAAATGAAATGAAATTAAAATTAAATTAAATTAAATTAAATTAAAATTAAAATTAAATTAAATTAAATTTAAATTTAAATTAAATTAAATTAAATTAAATTAGAATCAAAATTAAATTAAAATTAAATTAAATTAAATTAAATTAAATTAAAATTAAATTAAATTAAAATTGAATTAAAATTAAATCAAATTAAATTAAATTAAATTAAATTAAAATCAAATCAAATTAAATTAAAATTAAATTAAATTGAATCAAAATTAAATTGAATTAAATTAAATTAAAATCATTTAACAACAAACCTAAATGAAATCATTAAGAATTAAATCTAAAATAACTTGAACACTATTCCAAACTTAAACTAATTTTTTATAATTAAGTCAAAATTAAAATTAAATCATTAAGTTTAAATCATTAAAATACTTAATAAGTTGATTTGCCCTTTTAAAGCTCTTATTATTATAACTCTTAAATGAGGTATCGAAGTGAAGTGTTACTTCACTTATAGGATATTCAAATGTCCTAGTTCAATCGAGCGAGAGAACAAAACTTAAACTCCTGGATGATCAATTCACTTGTATAATTAAATTCTCTTGGACTTAAAACAATCCTAGAGGTATTGAAAAGATTTTTAAGACTCGTCTTAAGCACTTCCTCAATATGATGGGATGTTTATAAGAACAATTGAACTTAATTGTTCTTTGGTGAAGAAAATCATCCTTAAACCTAGACGTCATAGGAGATGACTAGCTATAGGATTATGACTTTTGTAGACAACCAAAACCTTTCCCTTAGCTTTACCTAGGTACTTATTGAAACATTTAAATGTCTTAACATGTGTTTTAAGTGCAGCTTGGGATGACGGGAAGACCCTCCAAGTACGCTTTTATTTTATTGCAAATTACTTTATTGCAATTTACTTACATGCTGCTGTACTTTACTTTTTTTGCATGATAAACAAGACTGTTGCATGAAAACCAAAACCTTTAGGATAGTCCCTAAACTGAAACTAAAACTAAATTAAAAGTCATTGCAAGATAAAAATCACCGCCACAACATTTCAAAATATAAAACAACTCAAAATTTAATCACAAACAGAACAACAAAACTACAACTTTAACTAAATTAAAACGTCTCGTTGATGATCAGGAATACCTCGGATGATGTAACCCGCGTGTTGCTTAACGGGATTTCCCACGGTCCGAATGAAAGTGTGGAACTCATTCAGTTGAGTTTAGCAAATTCATACTCGACTAAGTGAATTCAATGAAAATAACGGTGTCGGGATGACGGAACCGTGGGATCTTAATCGGTTCTGTTATAATCAACTTTAAGATTTGTTTTAATTAAAATATTAAAAACACTTGGATTTTAAGATTTCTAAACCAAAACACTTCTCTTATCTCCCGATTTATGACTTATAAAACTAAACCTCTACAACAACAAGGAGCTTGGAGCATAGTGGGCAGCATGGCCATCGTCATCAGCAAAACCTGAGTCTACTTCAGCAAAACTTTCCTTAGAATTAAATAACCAAGACATAGGACTTCGAGGTAATTTGCCTAGTGCAACATAAATCCTCAACTCTCCGTTAGGCATTTGCATGATCATGTCATGTAAATTAAGCCCTAACCGGTCTTAAGACTCCGAGGTAGTCGTTCGATACGACATAAACCCTCACATCTTTGAGGCTGTTTGTATGATTTTATCATACAAATATAAGTCCTAATGAACTAAAATTGACAAGATTGCAATATTAAATAAACTCCCAAATTGAAGCCAAACAATAGGATAGTTTGGGAAGTTGCCAAGATTCTTCTTGGATCCTCAGCTTCTCCTACTTCTCTTCCTTTGGACTCCTAAAAAATAACTGTTCCAAATTTGATCCATTCCCAATTGAAATTTCCTAAAATCCAATCATTTGAAAACCTTAAACTTTGAAATTCTTGAGAGCAAAACTACTGATCATTATCGAGAGTTTTCTTAAATGATTCCTGTCATTTAAGATGTAATTAACTATAGGGGCTTGCCCTTATAGGGAACTTTAAGAACCCAGGTAATATAAACCTTGCTTAATTTCTTTATATTAAGCAGGGGAACTTGTCGGCTTATAAAATTGGTTCGCCGACCAAACGGATGTCACAAATCTTCTAGTTTATTTAATCGAGCCCCATCGTCAAGCTGTGTGTTTGTCCTTCGAGATTGATACACGGTTTGTGATGTGGTGCTCGTTTATATAAACTATTTGGGATGTGAGATCGGTTGATTTCATATCTTAAAAATTTTTTAATTTAAAATTATTTTCAAAAATAAAATACTACTTTTCAAATTATTTATTTAAATTAAATTAAAAATTCGCCGATAATTATTATAGGCGACCCCCTTTCAAAAATACAACACTCAACCTAAAAATATGTCGACACAACCCAACGACTAAATTGGTCAAGTTTTGACTGAAAAGTTAACTTTTTAGGTCAAAATAGACAATTTTTGACATAATGACCAATTATTGACCCAATAAGTAAATCTCTGACCAAAAAGTGAACTTTGGTCATAATTATAAATCCTTGACCCAATGACAAACCCATTGACCGAACATGTCAACCTTTGAACAAAAAGATACCTTTGGTCAAAATGGTAAATCCTTGACCCAATAACCAACCTACCGATCTAATAGATCGACTTTTGTCCCAAAAGTTAATTTTGGTCAAAATAGTAAATTTTTTACATAATTGTCAATTATTGACCCAATAGGTCAACTTTTGAACAAAAAAGCCAATTTTGGTCAAAATTGGCAATTTTTGACCTAATGACCACACATTGACCCAAAAAGGTCAACTTTTGACCAAAAAGTCAAATTGGGTCAAAATGGTCAATTTCTGACAGAATGACCTAAATGTCAACTTTGGTGAAAATGGTCAATCCTTCATCCAATCACCAACCCATTGACCCAATTTGTTAACTTTGACTAAAAAGTCGACTTTGGCCAAAATAGTTAATCCTTGACCTAATGACCAACATATTGACTCAATAGATCAACTTTTGACCAAAAAGTCAATTTTGCTCAAAATTGTCAATTTTTGATCTACTGACCGCCTCATTGACCTAAATAGGTCAAATTTTGACAAAAAGACAACTTTGGTCAAAATTGTCAATCCTTAACCCAATGACCAACCCATTGACCCAATATGTCAACTTTGACCAAAAAGTCAATTTTGATTAAAATAATCAATTTTTGACATATTGACCGATTTTTGACCCGATAAACCAATATCTATCCAAAAGTCGACTTTGGTCAAGATGTTTAATCTTTGACCTAATGCCCAACCCATTGACCCAATATGACATCTTTTGACCAAAAAGTCGACTTTGGTCAAAATGATCAATCCTTGACCCAATAAATCAACATTTGGTATATTAATAAATATATATATATATATATATATAAATAAACAATGACATAAAAATAAATAAACAAAGATATAAAAAATATTTTTTTTATTTTAAATATTTTTAGTATATTATATTATTTATAAATTTAATTTTATTATAAAAATAATTAATAATTAAATAAATTATAAATAAATATATATATTGGGATATATTAATATATATATATATATATATATATATATATATATATATATATATATATACATGTATATATATATATATATATATACATGTATATATATATATATATACATGTATATATATGTATATGTATATATATATATATATATATATATATGTATATATATGTATATGTATATGTATATGTATATATATGTATATGTATACATATATATATGTATATATATATATATGTATACATATATATATGTATATATATATATATATATATGTATATATATATATATATATATATATATATATATATATATATATATATATGTATATATATATATACATATATATATATATATATATATATATATATATATATATATATATATATATATATATATATATATATATATATATATATATATATATATATATATATTTATAATATTATTTTTTATTTTAAAATTTTTAAGTATAGTATATTATTTATAAAGATAATTTAATTATAAAAATATTTAATAACTAAATAAATTACAAATAAAAATATAAATAGGTATATATAAACAAACAAATATATATATATATATATATATATATATATATATATATATATATATATATATATATATATATTAAAATTTATTTAATTTATTTTTTATTTTAAATATTTTAAGTATAAGTATATTATTTCAAAATTTAATTTAATTATAAAAATATTTAATAGTTAAATAAATTATAAATAAATAAATATATGTGTGTCGAAAGTTAATAAATTGGGTCGATTGGTTGGTCATTGGATGAAGGATTGAACATTTTCACCAAAGTTGACATTTAGGTCATTGTGTCAGAAATTGACCATTTTGACCAAATTTGACTTTTGGTTAAAAGTTGACCTTTTGGGTCAATGAGGTGGTCATTAGGTCAAAAATTGATAATTTTGACCAAAATTGACTTTTTGTTCTAAAGTTGACCTAATGGGTGAATAATTGGTAATTATGTCAAAAATTTACTATTTTGACCAAAATTAACTTTTTAGTCAAAAGTCGATCTATTGGGTCAGTAGGTTGATTATTAGGTCAAGGATTGACAATTATGACCAAAGTTGACTTTTTGGTCAAAGATTTACTTTTTGGGTTAATAATTGGTCATTAGGTCAAAAATTATCTATTTTGACCAAAAAGTTGACGTTTTAGTCAAAATATGACCAATTTGGTCAGCGGGTTGGTCATTGGGTCAAAAATTGACCATTTTGACCAAAGTTGACTTTTTGGTCAAAAGTTGACCTATTTGGTTAATGGGGGATCATTAGATCAAAATTTGACTATTTTGATCAAAATTGACTTTTTAGTCAAAGGTTGACATATTAGGTCAATGGGTTGGTTATTGGGTCAAGGTTTGACCATTTTGACCAAAGTTGACTTTTTGGTCAAAAGTTAACCTTTTGAGTCAATGGGTTGGTCATTGGGTCGGAAATTGACCATTTTAACTAAAGTTGACTTTTTGGTCAAAAGTTCACCTATTGGGTCAATGGGTTTGTCCTTAGGTCAAAGATTGACTATTTTGACCAAAGTTGACTTTTTGGTCAGAGATTGGCTTATTGGGTCAATTATTGGTCATTTGGTCAAATATTGACTATTTTGACCAATATTGAATTTTTTGTCAAAAGTTAACCCATTGGGTCAATGAGGTGGTCATATGATCAGGAATTGACCATTTTGACCAAAGATGACTTTTTGTCGAAAGTTGACTCTTCGAGTCGATGGTTGGTCATAGTCAAGGATAGACCATTTTGACCAAAGTTGACTTTTTGGTCAGAGATTGGCTTACTAGGTTAATAATTGGTCATTAGGTCAAAAATTGACTATTTTGACCAAAGTTGATTTTTTGGTCAAACGTTGACCTACTGGGTCAATGTGTTGGTCGTTGGTTCAAAAATTGATCATTTTGACCAAAGTTGACTTTTTGGTCAAAAGTTGACCTATTGAGTCGATGGGTTAGTCATTGGGTCAAGGATTGATCATTTTGACCATAGTTGACTTTTTAGTCAGATATTGACTTATTGGGTCTAAAATTGGTCATTAGGTCAAAAATTGATTATTTTGACCAAAATTAAATTTTTTGTCAAAAGTTTACCCATTGGGTCAATGGGGTGGTTAGTGGGTCGAGAATTGACCATTTTGACCAAAGTTGACTTTTTGGTCAAAAGTTGACCTATTTGGTCAATGAGTTGGTAATCAGGTCAAGATTTGACCATTTTGACCGAAGAAAACATTTTGGTCAAAATTTGATATATGGGGTCAACGGGTAGGTCATTGGGTCAAAAATTGACCATTTTGACCAAAGTTGACTTTTTGGTCAAAAGTTGACTTATTGGGTTAATGGGTGGTCATTAGGTCAAAAATTGACTATTTTGACCAAAATTGACTATTTTGACCAAAATTGACTTTTTGGTCAAAAGTTGTCCTGTTGGGTCAATGTGTTTGTCATTGGGTGAAGGATTGATTATTTTGACAAAAATTAACTTTTTGGTCAGAGATTGAGTTATTTGTTCATTAATTGGTCATTCGGTCAAAAATTGACTATTTTGACCAAGATTGAATTTTTGGTCAAAAGTTAACCCATTTGGTCAGAAATTGACCATTTTGACCAAAGTTGACTTTTTGGTCAAAAGTTAACATATTTGGCCAATGTGTTGGTAATTGGATCAAGAAGTTGACCAATTTTAACAAAGATGACTTTTTTGGTCAAAAGATGACCTATTGGGTCAATGGGTTGGTCATTGGTTCAAAAATTTTCCTTTTTGACTAAAGTTGACTTTTTGGCAAAAGTTGACCTATTAGGTCAATCGGTGGTCATTTGGTCAAAAATTGACTATTTTGACCAAAATCGACTTTTTGGTCAAAAGTTGACCTATTGGGTCTATGGGTTTGTCATTGGATCAAGGATTGACCATTTTGATTAAAGTTGACTATTTGGTCAGAGATTGACTTATTGGGTCGATAATTGGTCATTAATTCAAAAAATTTTTATTTTGACTGAAATTGACTTTTTGGTCAAATGTTGACCTATTAGGCCAATGGGTTGGTCATTGGGTCAAGGATGGATCATTTTGACCAAAGTAGAATTTTTGGATAGAGATTGATTTAGTGGGTCAAAAATTGGTCATTAGGTCAAAAATTGACTATTTTAATCAAAATTGACTTTTTGGTCAAAGTTGACATATTGGGTCAACGGGTTGGTCATTGGGTTAAGGATTGACAACTTTGACCAAAGTTGTCTTTTGGTCAAAATTTGACCTATTTAGGTAAATGAGGCGGTCAGTAGATCAGAAATTGACTATTTTGAGCAAAATTGACTTTTTGGTCAAAAGTTGACCTATTGGGTCAATAGGTTAGTCATTGGGTCGAGGATTAACTATGTTGGCCAAAGTTGACTTTTTAGTCAAAAGTTAACAAATTGGGTCAATGGGTTGGTGATTGGATAAAGGATTGACCATTTTCACCAAAGATGACATTTAGGTCATTGTGTCAGAAATTGACCATTTTGACCCAATTTGACTTCTTGGTCAAAATTTAACCTTTTGGGTCAATGAGGTGGTCATTAGGTCAAAAATTGCTCATTTGGACCAAAATTGGCTTTTTTGTTCAAAAGTTGACCTATTGGGTCAATAATTGGCAATTATGTAAAAAATTTACTATTTTGACCAAAATTGACTTTTGGATAAAAGTCGATCTATTGGGTCAGTGGGTTGGTTATTGGGTCAAGGATTTACCATTTTGACCAAAGTTATCTTTTTGTCATTGGGTCAAGGATTGATAATTATGACCAAAGTTGACTTTTTGGTCACAGATTTACTTATTGGGTCAATAATTGGTCATTAAGTCAAAAATTGTCTATTTTGACCTAAAAAGTTGACTTTTCGGTCAAAATTTGACCAATTTAGTCAATGAGTTGATCATTGGGTCAAAATTGACAATTTTGACCAAAGTTGACATTTTGGTCAAAAGTTGACCTATTTGGTCAATGTGTGGTCATTAGGTCAAAAATTGACTATTTTGACCAAAATTAACTTTTTGGGCATTGAGTTTGTCATTGGGTCAATCATTGACCATTTTGTCCAAAGTTGACTTTTTGGTCAGAGATTGACTTAGGGTCAATAATTGGTCATTAATTCAAAAAATTGACTATTTTGGTCATTAGGTCAAAAATTAATTATTTTGACCAAAATTAAATTTTTGGTCAAAAGTTGAGCCATTGGGTCAATGGGGTGGTCATTATGTCAGAAGTTGACCATTTTGACTAAAATTAACTTTTTTGGTCAAAAGTTCACCTATTTTGGTTAAAAGTTGACTTATTGGTCAAAAGTTGACTTTTCATTTGACCAAAGTTGACTTTTTGGTCAAAAGTTGACTTATTGGGTCAATGGGTGGTCATTCAGTCAAAAATAGACTATTTTGACCAAAATTGACTATTTGGTCAA
>CM040438.1:310000-320000 GCA_022702705.1 Papilionanthe hookeriana x Papilionanthe teres
ATTTTGAGCAAAATTGATTTTTTGGTCAGAGGTTGACCTGTTGGGTCAATGTGTTGGTTGGGTCAAAAATTGATCATTTTGACCAAAGTTAACTTTCTGGTCAAAAGTTGACCTATTGGGTCAATGGGTTGGTCATTGGGGTCAAGGATTGATCATTTTGACCATAGTTGACTTTTTGGTCGGATATTGACTTATTGGGTCTAAAATTGGTCATTAGGCGAAAATTGATTATTTTGACCAAAATTAATTTTTTTGTCGAAAGTTTACCCATCGGCTAACGGGGTGGTCATTAGGTCGAATTGACCATTTTGACCAAAGTTGACTATTTGGTCAATGAGTTGGTAATTGGGTTAAGATTTGACCATTTTGACCAAAGAAAACTTTTTGGTCAAAATTTGATATATTGGGTCAACGGGTAGGTCATTGGGTCAAAAATTGACCATTCTGACCAAAGTTAACTTTTTGGTCAAAAGTTGACCTATTGGGTTAATGGGTGGTCATTAGGTCGAAATTGATTATTTTGACCAAAATTGACTTTTTGGTCAAAAGTTGTCCTGTTGGGTCAATGTGTTTTTCATTGAGTGATTATTTTGATAAAAATTAACTTTTTGGTCAGAGATTGACTTATTTGGTCATTAATTGGTCATTAGGTCAAAAATTGACTATTTTGACCATGATTAAATTTTTGGTCAAAAGTTAACTCATTGGGTAAGAAACTGACCATTTTTACCAAAGTTGACTTTTTGGTCAAAAGTTGGCATATTTGGCCAATGTGTTGGTAATTTGATCAAGAAGTTGACCATTTTTACCAAAGATGACTTTTTTGGTCAAAAGATGACCTATTGGGTCAATGGGTTGGTCATTGGGTCAAAAATTGTCCATTTTGACCAAAGTTGACTTTTTTGTCAAAAGTTGACTTATTGGCTCAATCAGTGGTCATTTGGTCAAAAATTGACTATTTTGACCAAAATTGGCTTTTTGGTCAAAAGTTGACCTATTGGGTGTTTGGGTTTGTCATTGGATCAAGGATTAACCATTTTGACTAAAGTTGACTATTTGGTCAGAGATTTACTTATTCGGTCAATAATTATTCATTAATTCAAAAAATTTTTATTTTGACCGAAATTGACTTTTTGGTCAAATGTTGACCTATTAGGCCAATGTGTTGGTCATTGGGTCAAGGATTGACCATTTTGACCAAAGTTGTCTTTTTGGTCAAAAGATGACCTATTGGGTCAATGTATTGGGCATTAGGTCAAAGATTAACCATCTTGACCAAAGTTGACTTCTTGGTCAGAGATTGGTTTACTCCGTCAAAAATTGGTCATTATTCCAAAAATTGACTATTTTAATCAAAATTGACTTTTTGGTCAAAGTTGACATATTGGGTTGGTCATTGGGTTAAGGATTGACAATTTTGACCAAAGTTGTCTTTTGGTCAAAATTTGACCTATTTAGGTCAATGAGGCGGTCGATGAGATCAAAAATCGACAATTTTGAGCAAAAATGACTTTTTGGTCTAAAGTTAATTTATTGGGTCAATAGGTTTGTCATTGGGTCGAGGATTAACTATTTTGGCCAAAGTTGACTTTTTAGTCAAAAGTTAACAAATTGGGTCAATGGGTTGTTCATTGGATAAAGGATTGACCATTTTCACCAAAGTTGACATTTAGGTCATTGTGTCAGAAATTGACCATTTTGACCGAACTTGACTTTTTGGTCAAAGTTGACCTTTTGTGTCAATGAGGTGGTCATTAATTCAAAAATTGCTAATTTTGACCAAAATTGACTTTTTTGTTCAAAAGTTGACCTATTGGGTCAATAATTGGCAATTTTGTAAAAAATTTACTATTTTGACCAAAATTGACTTTTTGGACAAAAGTCAATCTATTGGGTCCGTGGGTTGGTTATTGGGTCAAGGATTTACCATTTTGACCAAAGTTATCTTTTTGTTCAAAGGTTGACATGTTGGGTCAATGGGTTTGTCATTGGGTCAAGGATTGATAATTATGACTAAAGTTGACTTTTTGGTGAAAGATTTTCTTATTGGGTCAATAATTGGTCATTAGGTCAAAAATTGTCTATTTTGACCTAAAAAGTTGACTTTTCGGTCAAAATTTGACCAATTTAGTCAATGGGTTGATCATTGGGTTAAAAATTGACCATTTTGACCAAAGTTGACTTTTTGGTCAAAAGTTGACATATTTAGTCAATGAGTTGGTAATTGGGTCAAGAGTTGTCCATTTTGACCGAAGATAACTTTTTAGTCAAAAAGTTGATCTATTGGGTCAATGGGTTGGTCATTGTGTCAAAAATTGACCATTTTGACCATAGTTGACTTTTTGTTTAAAAGTTGACTTATTAGGTCAAAACGTGGTCATTAGGTCAAAAAATGACTATTTTGACCAAAATTGACTATTTGGTCAAAAGTTGACCTTTTCTCGTTAATGGGTTTCTCATTGGGTCAAGGGTTGATCATTTTGACCAAAGTTGACTTTTTTGTCAGAGAATGATTATGGGTCAATAATTAGTCATTAATTCAAAAATAGACTATTTTGACCAAAATTGACTTTTTCGTCAAAAGTTGACCTATTGTGCTAATGGTCTGGGCATTAGGTCATGGATTGATCATTTATATTTAATAGTTAAGTAAATTATAACTATATATATATATATATATATATATATATATATATATATATATATATATATATATATATATATATTTATATAATATTATTTTTTTATTTTAAATGTTTTAAGTATAGTATATTATTTATAAATATAATTTAATTATAAAAATAAGTAATAATTAAATAAATTATAAATAAAAAAATATATATATCTATATATAAATATATATATATATATATATATATATATATATATATATATATATATATATATATATATAAATTTATATTATATTATTTTTTATTTTAAATGTTTTAAGCATAGTATAATATTTATAAATATAATTTAATTATAAAAATATTTAATAATTAAATAAATTATAAATAAAAATATATACAAAGTTATATATATATATATATATATATATATATATATATATATATAATTTTATTTTTTTATTTTAAATATTTTAAGTATAGTATATTATTTATAAACATAATTTAATTATAAAAATATTTAATAATTAAAAAAATTATAATTAAAAAAATATATAAAAAGGTACATAAATATATATTTATATATATAATAAAATTTATTTAGTATTATTTTTTTATTTTAAATATTTTAAGTATAATATATTATTAATAAATATAATTTAATTATAAATTTATTTAATAGTTAAAAAAATGATATATATATATATATATATATATATATATATATATATATATATATTTATATATTTATATATGTTTATATATAAATTTATATAACATTATTTTTTTATTTTAAATGTTTTAAGTATAAGTATATTATTTTAAATATAATTTAATTATAAAACATATTTAATAGTTAAAAAAATTATAAATAACCTCACCTTCCAAGTTACCTTCAAAAGTAAGAAAACTTCTAGGTATACTTTAGAGGTGTGCTGCCCCTAAGCAGCTCACAGCTCGAGAGGTTGCAGGCCTTCTAAGTCCGGATCTAGTTTGTATTGAAATGGAACATTGTCTTCTCCTGAAAGTGATGGAAACCCTCTGGTAAGGAACTGCCGGAATGCAATGCTTTGCTACATCTGCGCAATTTCCTTTCAGCATCAGAACTGAACCTACCGGTAGGGGAATTTCCACTTCCAATGGGAGAACCGCTTCTGCTCTGAACACTAGTGAATAGGGCGTGGCCTGTGTTGGAGTCCGGTAGGTGGTTCGGTATGCCTACAACACTTCTGGTATCCTCAAGTGCCAATCGCGCTTGGAGTATAAATAAGACACCCTCTTATTTAGGGGGTCGAAGATTTCCGACTCGCTTCCGAAGGCAAGACCGGAGGTAGGAAGCTCTATCGCCTTTTTTTGAATGAAAAGAAGAAAACTGTCACTCATGATCTCTTAGCATCTCTACCTGTCCCTTTGTTATTGATTTCTTATTGACAAAATGGGTCACCAATTGATAGATTCAGAATTGAGCAATGAGAAAAGAGGAATGGGTGAAAAGGTTGATCGAATCAACGGCGTTTCTTTTGACTTCCTAACAAAAAGACCTTAGCGCACCTTAGATCCAACCAATGCCTAGTGAGAGAAAGTGGGGTCTCAAGAAAAAAATGAAGTAGATTGTGTCTCACACATAGAGCATAGATTTGAAGGGTTTCAATACTACAATAGATGCGATTCAGAATAAGCAAAGCTTGCGTCTTGGAACAATACTCTTCTCGCACGGTTTTCTCGTCCAATCCGTATGGAAACCGATCATCTCTCATTCGGAAAGCCAGCTCCGGATTCCAATCCATACCTGCAGTACACCCGTGAAGGAATTGATACCGCTCCCGTAAAGGCAGTAAGAACGGAAGGTTGGGGATGGTATATATATATATATATATATATATATATATATATATATATATATATATTTATTTATTTATTTAATAATATTTTTTTAAAATATTTTAAGTATAGTATATTATTTATAAATATAATTTAATTATTAAAATATTTAATAGCTAAATAAATTATAAATAAATAAATATATATATGGACATAGAAGTTACACTTGTTGGGAAATTCCAATATGTACATCCTAAATTAGAAAGAATTAGAAAATGCTTTGAAGATTTGAAGCTTACTGGTATTTGGAAAGTGGGTCTTTTTGATGGTAGGCATATCATGATTAAACTTTCCAATGAAGAGGATTTTGCTAATTTATTTTCCAAGAAGTTCCTTTTCGTGGAGGGTATTTACATGAAAATCTTGAAATGGTCTCCTGAATTTGATTCTAATCAGGAAGCACCTATTATTCCTGTTTGGTTTAAGATTCCTAATCTCAAATTGCAGTTCTTTAATCATCAAGTTCTTTATGCAATTGGTATTGCTTTGGGAAAAACACTTAAATTAGATCTGCCTACCTTTAATCTGTCCAGACCTTCCTCGGCAAGAATCCTTGTTGAAAGAGATATTACACTTCAAGATGTTGATGAAATTTGGTCAGGGTCTCCACATAATGGATATTGGCAATCTATTGTAATGGAACATAAACCATTTTATTGCAATCATTGTAAAATGTTTGGTCATACTAAGGAAGGTTGTTATAGAATTCATCCTAATCTTATGCCATCTAAATATAAGGTCAGAGTCAGAATCGATACACAAGGAGGGAAGAATCTTGATTCTGTCACCCTTAATCCTGATAAAGTTAAGGGGACTCCTATTATGGTTCAGATAACTCCAAATGTAACTCAAGATTTCACTGCTGCTATTGAACCTGCTGAAACATTGATTAATGCATCTTCTCAAAATAATTGTACTACCTTGAACAACCTTGCTGATCCAGCTTCTGTTGATGTTTCTGATCCTAATAATTCTGCTGAGAATCCTCTTATTGATTGTACACTCAATTCTGGTTCTATTATTACAAATGCTAACAATGAATTAGATAAGGATTTGGATTCAGCTATTCATTCAGCTATTCCTGGAACTGTTGTTGCTACTACTAATCTTATTTCTGGTAATGTTGTTGCTGTTACTGAAGTATCTGGTAATTTAAATTCTGATAGTTCACTTAATGTTGATGGGAGAGAGGATGATGTTGTTATTAGAACAGATTTATCTTTTTATCAGGCTAAGGAAGTTTCACCTGCCATCATTAACTATTCTATATTTCAGAATTCTTCACAGAACCTGGATTCTAATTCTTCAGATCAGCTGAATGTTGTCAATATAGAATTGAAGGAAGATTGGATGGTGCAAAATTCTAATAAGAAGAAGGAATTAAAGCAATTATCAGCATCTAATATTATCCCCTCTAATACTGCTACTTTTTCTAGGCTTACTAGAGGAAGTAGATCTACTCATGATTAATTTTTTATGTTGGAATGTTAGGGGAGTGGCCAACCCTGGCTCCCTTAACAGAATTCTAAGTCTCAACAGGGTTCATAAATTTTGGGTGATTGTTCTTCTTGAACCTTTGGTGAAAAAGAATTTTGATAGATTTTTAAGGAGGTTTTCTAGTTTTTCTTTTGCCTCCAATTCTACTAATAAGATCTGGCTTTTTAGTAGGAAGGAGTTGAGAGTTGATATTCTTATTGATCATCCTCAATTCTTACATCTGCATTTTGAGCTTGATCAGTTTAAAGGATTTGCTACTTTTTTTTATGCATCTTCTACTATTGCTGGTAGATCAGAACTTTGGTCTCACTTGAAGGATATTGGTCAGAATATGGTAGAGGGCTGGATAGTGGGTGGAGATTTTAATTGCATTTTACACCCTAGTGAGAAGAAAGGAGGAAGGAATCCTAATCTTCAAGATATGCTAAATTTTACTAATCAAGTTAGTGCTGCTAATCTATTTGATATTGGGTTTGAAGGTTCTCCATTTACTTGGAGAAGAGGTTCTCTTTATGAAAGGTTGGACGTAATCTTTACTAATCAACTCGGCTAGATATGTTTAGCCTTTCCAAAGTTAAGCACTTAGCTAGATTTGGTTCGGACCATGCTCCCTTGCTTGTTCAATTCTCTCATTTTATTAATACTAAACAACATGCATTCAGATACTTAAATGTATGGTCTACTCACTCTACTTGCTATCAAGTTGTTAAGCATAATTGGATTCTCCCATCTAATTATTCTGCTGCTAACCCTTTATTGAAGTTCTGGCAACTTCATAAGTCAGTTGCTAAGGCTTTAATTAATTGGAATTGGACTGAATTTGGGAATCTTACATATAATATTCAAAAAGCAGAAACTTTGGTGGCCCAGGTTGAAATTGAAGTGGAAGCTGGGAGGAAAAGCGATAAAGATCTCGCTGGAAGCTATTGATTCTGTTGCGATCCGCATTGCTACAGGAAGTGCTCCTTCTTAAACAGAAAGCAGTAGTTAACCATTTACTTCATGGAGATAGGAATTCAAAATTTTTCCATGCTATAATTAAGCATAGAAGATCCATTAATTCTATTCAAAGAATTAAATCTCCTAATAATTGTTGGCTTTCTACTTCTCAGGAAATTGGGGATGATGCTGTTCAATATTTTCAAAATCTTTTCTCTTATCAAGATACCAACTCTGATATCTTCTCTAATAACCTTATGCAAGCCGATTTGCGAGTTAGTTAGGGAATTACATCTATCCGAATACCTAATGAGGATGAAATATTATCTCGCTATCAATTCTTTGGACGAGAATAAGACAATTTGGTTCGGATGGGTTTACTCCCGATTTCTACAAGAAATTTTGGCAAATTATCAGGATGGATACTGTTGAGGCTATTAAGGTTTTCTTTCAGGGTGTGGATCTTCCTAAGTATTTTGTATCCTCTTCTATTATTCTCATACCAAAGGATAAAAAGAAGAATTACTGGCAGGACTTCAGACCTATTAGCATCACTTCAACCTTTTCAAAAATTATCAGCAAGCTTCTTGTGGCTAGAATTCAGCCTTTTATGGATACATTGATTTCAGAGAATCAATCAGCATTTATTAAAGGAAGAAGTATTAGTGAAAATATATTGTTAGCTCAAGAAATGCTCACTGATATTGATAAGCCTTGTAGGGGTTCTAATCTGATTTTTAAACTGGATCTTTCTAAAGCTTTTGATACTATAAGTTGGTCCTTTATTCTCAAAGAACTTTATGCTAAAGGGTTCAGTTCTGATTGTTGTGGACTCATTTCAAGGTGGTTAAGCAATAATTACTATAGTGTTCTCATTAATGGTGAGAGCAATGGGTTTTTTCAAGCAGGTAGAGGCATTAAACAAGGAGACCCCCTTTCTCCTTATATCTTCATAATGGCTTTTGACTACCTTTCCAAGCTTCTTAATAATGTTCGGATCACTCACCCTTATACCTGGTTTCAACTACGTATCCACTCAACTGATTTCCCATCTTGCATTTGCTGATGATGTCATAGTTTTCTGGAATGGTTGTAAGAATTCCATAAGATGTTTAATGAAGGTTTTGAATGAATTTGAAGAGGTCTCTGGTATGACTTTTAACAAGTCCAAATGTCATTTTTTACTCAGTTCCAACTTTAATGTTAATACTAAAAAGTGGATAGCAGATTTCACTGGGTTTAGGGAGGCTAAATATCCTCTAAAGTATTTGGGTTTTCCTTTAATCAAAGATAGACTTAGACATTCCCACTATGATGATGTGGTATCTAAAATTTCTGCTCAAATTCAATGTTGGACAAATTCATTTCTATCAAATGGTGGTAGAATCACTCTTCTCAAGAGTATTTTAACTACTTATCCTCTCTATATTCTTCAAATGATCAAGATGAAGAAAAGCACACAAAAATTACTGTCCATTATATTTAATAAGGAAGTTCATCATAGACAAATGCATTGGACCAATTGGGATAAAGTTTGTAAACCTATTGCTAGTGGTGGTTTAGGTTTTAAGAGTTTTCAGCAAATCAGCTTTTCCTTTTACTGCAAACAATGGATTAATTTTAGAGCCAAGAACTCCTTATGGTCTAAGTTTTTGCATGGGAAGTATTTTTCTAATATTCATCCTACTCAAGTTCATTTGAAGAATGGGGATTCAAATCACTGGAAGCAATTGCTGAAAGTTAGAGATGTAGCTGAACAACTTTTTGTATGGGAGCTTGGGGATGGGCAAATACATTTTTGGAGGGATAAGTGGATTTTTAATGAGTCACTGATTGATCATAATATTCAGCATTCCATTCATCATCCCATTCAGAAAGTAGCTGATTGCTGGATCAATTCAGAATGGTATTCTGCTAAGCTTAGTAGCTGTATTGATTCTGCAACTCAAAAAAAGATTTTGAACATTCCTATTCACCCAACCAAAAGAGATAAATTGGTCATAAAGATTCCACCAAATCAAAGCTTGTCTAAATTTCTATTTAGAGGTACCTGTTCAACTAATGATTAGGGGAAGAAGCTTTGGAACAAATTCTTAACACCTTCCATATCTTTTTTCTGTTGGAGACTTTTTAGGAAGTTTCTTCCAACAGATGACATTCTAAAACTTAAGGGAATTCGTGGACCTTCGATTTGTCAATCTCGCTATGCTCGATGAAGAATCCATTTCTCACATATTTATAAGGTGCTTTGTTGTTCAAGAGGTATGGAAATCTGTTTTGGATAATCTTGGGCTATCTTCTAAATTTTTTTCATGGCTTAGTATTGAATTATGTTGGCAAGATTGGAAAGATTCTACTGATTATTACATTCCTCTTATTATCTTCTAGTTTATATGGATGGGGAGGAATGATGCTATTTTCAACAACGAAGGATTGCTCTACCCAAGCATATTATCGAGAATTGTCTAATTTATATTCATAAGGCTAGACAAATAATGAATTCCCGATGGACTCTATTATTAACAAGGTCAAACTTGTTATTTGGAGACTACCTATGGCTCCTTGGGTTAAAATAAATTCCGATGGGAGTTTTTCTTCAATTGGTGCTGGAATTGGGGCTATTTGCGGGGATCATCTTGGTAATTGTAATTGGTTTCCCTCTGCTCTCGTTATGGCAGATAACGTACCTTGAAACGAAGTAATTGCTCGCTTATTGGGGTCTCAAAGCTGCCTTCCTTAATAAGCATAATTATATTCATATGAAGATGGATTCATTGCTCTTAGTAAAGATGTTACTGAATGAAGTTACTGTTCCATGGCACATTCTTATTTGGGTTAATATGATCCTCAAGTTATCCTCCAAGCTAGTTGTTATATGGAGTCATATTCATAGAGAGGGGATCAACTCCGCAATTGGTCGTCAAGAGAGCTTCTTCTAGGAAGGAAATAATTTGTAACTCAAGCTCTTCTTCAGAATTTTTATCTTCTTCTTTTTCTATTTTTAGAACTCTTTTACATGAAGACTTATTAGCCATTCCTCATGTCAGATGTAA
>CM040438.1:325000-327500 GCA_022702705.1 Papilionanthe hookeriana x Papilionanthe teres
AAGTTGACCTACTCGATTAATAGGTTGGTCATCGGGTCAGGATGAGCTATTTTGACTAAAGTTGACTTTTGGTCGAGATCGGCTTCATCGGGTTAATAATTGGTCATTAGGTTAAAAATTGATTATTTTGACCAAAATTTATTTTTTGGTCAAACGTTGACCTACTGGGTCAATGTGTTGATCGTTGGGTCAAAAATTGATCATTTTGACCAAAGTTGACTTTTTGGTCAAAAGTTGACCTATTAGGTCAATGGGTTGGTCATTGGGTTAAGGATTAATCATTTTGACCATAGTTGACTTTTTGGTCAGATATTGACTTATTGGGTCTAAAATTGGTCATTAGGTCAAAAATTGATTATTTTGACCAAAATTAAATTTTTTGTTCAAAAGTTTACTCATTGGGTCAACGGGGTGACATTGGGTCAGAAATCGACCATTTTGACCAAATTTAACTTTTTGGTAAAAAGTTGACCTATTTGGTCAATAAGTTGGTAATTGGGTCAAGATTTGATGATTTTGAATGAAGAAAACTTTTTGGTCAAAATTTGATATATTGGGTCAACGGGTAGGTCATTGGGTCAAAAATTGACCATTTTGACCAAAGTCGACTTTTTGGTCAAAAGTTGATCTATTGGGTTAATGGGTATTAGGTCGAAAATTATTATTTTGATCAAAATTGACTTTTTGGTCAAAAGTTGTTCCGTTGGGTCAATGTGTTTGTCATCGGGTGATGGATTGATTATTTTGACAAAAATTAACTTTTTGGTCGTTGATTGACTTATTTGGTCATTAATCGGTCATTAGATCGAAATCGATTATTTTGACCAAAATTGAATTTTTGGTCAAAAGTTAACCCATTGGGTCAACGGAGAGGTCATTGGGTCAGAAATTGACCATTTTGACCAAAGTTGACTTTTTGGTCAATAGTTGACATATTTGGCCAATGTGTTGGTAATTGGATCAAGAAGTTGACCATTTTTACCAAAGATGACTTTTTTGGTCAATTGGTTGGTCATTGGGTCAAAAATTGTCCATTTTGACCAAAGTTGGCTTTTTGGTCAAAAGTCGACTTATTAGGTCAATGGGTGGTCATTTGGTAAAAATCGACTATTTTGCCCAAAATCGGCTTTTAGTCAAAAGTTGACTCATTGGGTCTATGAGTTTGTCATTGGATCAAAGATCGACCATTTTGACTAAAGTTGACTATTTGGTCAGAGATCGACTTATCGGGTCAATAATTGGTCATTAATTCAAATTTTTTTATTTTGATCGAAATTGACTTTTTGGTCAAATGTTGACTATTAGGCCAATGGGTTGGTCAATGGGTCAAGGATTGATCATTTTGACCAAAGTTAACTTTTTGGTCAAAAGATGTCCTATTGGGTCAATGGGTTGGGCATAAGGTCAAAGATTAACTATCTTAACCAAAGTTGACTTTTTGGATAGAGATTGGTTTACTAGATCAAAAATTGTCAATAGGTCAAAAATTGACTATTTTAATCAAAATTGACTTTTGGTCAAAGTTGACATGGTGGGTCAATGGGTTGGTCATTGGGTTAAGGATTGACAGTTTTTAGCAAAGTTGTCTTTTGGTCAAAATTTGACCTATTAAGGTCAATGAGGCGGTCAGTAGATAAAAAATTGACAATTTTGAGCAAAATTGACTTTTTGGTCAAAAGTTAACCATTTGGTTCAATAGGTTGGTCATTGGGTCAAGGATTAACTATTTTGGACAAAGTTGACTTTTTAGTCAAAAGTTAACAAATTGGGTCAATGGGTTGGTCATTGGATGAAGGATTGACCATTTTCACCAAAGTTGACATTTAGGTCATTGTGTCATAAATTGACCATTTTGACCCAATTTGACTTTTTTGTCAAAAGTTGACCTTTTGGGTGAATGGGTGGTCATTAGGTAAAAAATTGCCAATTTTGACCAAAATTGGCTTTTTTGTTCAAAAGTTGACTGTTAGGGTCAATAATTGACAATTATGTAAAAATTTACTATTTTGACTCAAAATTAACTTTTAGGACAAAAGTCGATCTATTGGGTCGGTGGGTTGGTTATTGGGTCAAGGATTTACCATTTTAACCAAAGTTATCTTTTTGTTCAAAGGTTGACATGTTGGGTCAATGGGTTTGTCATTGGGTCAAGGATTGATAATTCTGACCAAAGTTCACTTTTTGGTCAGAGATTTACTTATTGGGTCAATAATTGGTCATTAAGTCAAAAATTGTCTATTTTGACCTAAAAAGTTGACTTTTCAGTCAAAATTTGACCAATTTAGTCAATGGGTTGATCATTGGGTCAAAAATTGACCATTTTCACCAAAGTTGACTTTTTGGTCAAAAGTCGACTTATTTGGTCAATGGGTGGTCATTAGGTCGAAAATCAACTATTTTGACCAAAATTGACTTTTTCGTCAAAATTTAACTTATCGGGCAATGGGTTTATCATTGGGTTAATCATCGACCATTTTGTCCAAAGTTGACTTTTTGGTCA
>CM040438.1:332500-410000 GCA_022702705.1 Papilionanthe hookeriana x Papilionanthe teres
CGAGGTGGGGTGGACCCTAATAAAGGATACTAGAGCCATCATTGAAATGAGGTCTCGTGATGCCTTCTTCCCTTCGGTTCTGGATTGGGTCCTTTACCTTTCTTTACCCTTCCCCCTTTAATTATTTTGCTCCTAACGAACCTTTTAAAATTACAAATAAATGAACCATTTTTACAAACAAACAATACCTTTTTAAAATACAAACTAACAAATAAAATGAAATTTGAAATGCTTTATAAAAAAAACTAAGAGAATAGATAAGAATATGTTCGGACTCTGTTTATTGGAATAATTTTTTTTCATCCTAAGAGTTTTATAATGGAAGGAAGCATAGTATGGAACTGACGTTCTGATTCACCTTGAGAAGATGTCCGTATCGATGATTTTTCTCCTTCACCAATGGATGTGACTCGATGTAAAATGCCATGATGAACTGCCCAACGATGTGGTTATTCGCTTCAGACAAGGATTCGATAGTGCAGACATCAAGTTCACGGACGTGACCCTTTTTGTACTAATGACCAAAGTACTGGAAACTGTGGAACCTATAATTGAATTCAACCTGAAGTCAACACAAGATTTTCCTCCTCGCCGCAGGGTCCTGCCGAGGAATACACCGCCGTCTATAAGAGAGTAAATTTCGCCACTCCCGGGACTGTTGTCTCTAACCCCATTGGTCTGATCATCACTGCACCTACCCCCGCCAAATGGAATGGGAAGGAAGTCCAGATGAGTGATGAGTCTGCTGCCGTGGAGGGTACGACTTGCTGTGATACCTCCTGTATTCGAGATTGGGTCTAGTGATCCCCGATAGATATAAGTGCAACGGATGCCAAAAACTTGGTTCCTCTGGATAAATGCGCCTCGATGATTTAAGATATGAAAATAATGATTTTATAATATGGGATACTACGCAAGTATAGTATCGTTTATCAAGTAATATAGACTTTCTCGATTAAGCCCCCGAGATATCGAACCCACAGGAAAATGAAATCTTTAAAGGAATCGAGAAATTATCTTTTTACTTTCCTTAATTGTTTTCAAAAAAGTATGCTCCTGATTTTGAAAAGCTTTGAAGGTTGATATGTCTTTTGAAATTTTCTTAATAAAATGCTAAACAAGAAATTAAAAATTACAATAACTACAACACCGGATGTAAAATACTATTAACTAGAACATCTTTTTCTTTCCTTTCATGAAGTAGTAATACCTCAAAGTATTGTTGTGAAGTATTCAAATTTTTACAGATGACAAGCAAATGTGTTCTTTACCCTTACTGTTCTATAAAGAACATGTGTTTATTTGAAATTTATGTTATTTTGAACACGTGTTAGGCAGGAAGATACCATTCTCTCACCTAGAGTTCCTCGATTCCCACCACATGGGGGCTAACTTCCTATAACAACCAAACTTCAAACCAAATTAGGGAGTTTTAGCTTGTTACTCTAAAACTTGTTAATTTTACTCCTTTATAAAAATATCTCCTAATATTACATTCAATTAGATACCGCGCTCTCACCTCCATATAATTTCATCTTACTAACTTTTACAGACAATAAATTGATTGGATCTTACATAATCTCAAAGAATTTTCCAAACTTAATGTGCCAAATTAAGAACTAAAGAAAGTTTTTAGAATCAATCTTCACAACTTGTTCCAACTTTTAAACACTTATACTTTCTACAACAATTTCTTTAAATTAATTACTTCATTTAAGAAAGCAAAAGATAAAGTAAACTACTCGAATGCATTGAGAAAATATAAAAACACATTGATTTGAAATTAAAAACAAGGATGAGAAAAATAATAAATGAAAACAAGTATTAATAAACTAAATAAAAGTAATCACTTATCTGAAATCCTCTCCACAAGACTATGAAGTTCCGAAACTTTGACTCCTCAAGCAACTACTTCTCGTAGCAAGTCTCCAACTCCGCGACTCGTAATACGACTTCGTACTTCAATAAAAACTAAACTAAAAGAAAGAAAAGAAGGGAAGAAGAATACTTCACCCCGACCCTTTCTCCTCTTCTACTTCAACTCCCACTCTAAATAAACTTTAAATGCAGTGGAAGAACAATGGAAGTACTCTTCAAATGCAAGAGAAGAGTCTCCTCAAATTGCCTCCTCTATATCTTCCTAAGACTTTCTTTAACAAGAAACCAAAAGGTACTCGTGTCTCTTCAAAATGTGTCCGCATTCGATGTATCTACCAAGGAACACACCCCTTCATTCAAACTTGTTGCCCAAAAGGAAGTTATGGACGTTACCACCAAGAGTTGCATCCCATCCCCTTTAAAATTGGTGCCAAATCCATTTGAATCTCAATTTTTAACTGTGGCGGCTAAGAGCCGGCCTGCCGGCGCTTAGCCGCGTTGCCAAATTTTAGATTTTTCATTTTTTTGTTCCAAATTTGATCCAATTTTGCTCCTTTCATCATGACCATCCATTTTCATCATACCTCCAAGATAAACACAAAATACCTTCCATTAAAGTGCAATATCATTAAAAATAGGTATAAAAATGTGCATAAAAATGTGCATAAAAATACTATATATTTTAGGTGTATCAACTAGTTCAAACTTTGTGCCCCTGAATAGATCACAAAGGAGAAATAAGTATAGAAGAACGGCCAAGCAAGGAAAACTAAGGACGTTGAAATTTCCATTCCTAAAGAAATCCTGATGAGGAAGTGCCGCAGCTTTCACTTCGTTGAGGGAATAGATTTTATCCTCTTTTCCTGCCGCTCTTGAGGAAGAAAGTGCTCAAAGGATCTCCTCTCGTGTTACCCCGACCAAACATATTATAAGGAACTAAGCCAAGAAGCACGCCCTTACTCCACCGTACGATAACGGCTGGAAAGAAAGGATAATTGTTCTGTGTCTGAGATTATGAGAAGAATGGGATGAATACTTGCTAAGTCACGTCTAGGACCGAGGGTGCTTCTCCCTACCGTTCAAATATAATTTCTACCAAAGAAGAGGAAACTGAGTAGCAAGAAGCTACCTGCCATGGTATCTAGCCCGCATCTTAGTAGCACACCACCTTTCAACCTACCGCCGATGAGCCATCCGTGTCTGTGGTACCCAATTACAAAAAGGATGGTATGACGACCTAGAGTCGCTGAGCCAATACTAACAGGAATACCCAAAATGAGAAGTTTTCAGCCGAGTCCGTGAGCTGTGCCTAGGCACGCTCGTCTTAGAGACAACCTGCAGGACGAGGTTCACACCGACTACAAGCCACTCGCCAGGACGTCGAGGAATGTCACTCGAGGTTACTTTGGAAAATTTAAGGTCGATATTCAACAGCTTTTAGCCAAAGAGCGGAAAGTAAGGTCGTAGAATGAAGATGACTTGTCGTGGTATTACGAACGAGGATTTCATTGGCACCACCATTCGGAGATGAGCGTCGCTACTCTTACCTGAGCTTAAACAACACATTGTGACATTTAATCTATAAAAGGTACCGAGGCTACGTCTCTCGTGGGAAAAATGAAGATACAATTTATCGCGATGAGAAGAAGATTTATGAGATGGAGGCTACCCTGGAAGAACGTTCAAAGTCAACCAACCAAAGGAAATGCCCCCCGAAAGTTGGTCTACATTGCGGATGGAAGAAAGGAAGTTACATCATTCAACGGAGATGAGCAACCAAAGAAAGATTCCCGTACAAAGACCGAGAAGGACATTAAAAACATGGTTAACAAAGAAAAGCGAGATGCCCTAGCCCACCAAGAGCTGGAGCATCTATTCAGACGGCATCTTACCGACCCGATTTTTGTATCAAATACAAGAATTTGTTACCACTACTAGAAAATTCTAATTTCAGCTAAGGCACGAAACACTCGATTCGGAATAACTCATATATAGATGTGTACCAATTAAAATTTTCAAATATATGTTTATATAGCAAAATATAATTTTAAAAAGAAAATATTTTATATACTTTTGGGTACTACGCAAGTATACGTATCGTCTGAAGTAATATAAAATGGCTTTGAAACAAAGACCCCATTATCGTATACCATAGAAAAATTATATTATAAAATTTCTAAATATCAATTTCAAAATCTTTTTTAAATTTTAATCTAACTATAAATTACTATTAATTTACTAGATGCAAATAAAGAAACAATAATAAGACAATGATTTTTAAGAAAACTATATAAAATAAACAACTTTCTTCCCTTTAATTAATCTAAGATTTCAAGACAATTTAATATTCGTTGGAGAATTTGATTACAGAATATACAATAACATTCTATTCTTTACCCTTTTCGATCTGTACAAGCAGTTAACATCAAGCACGACATCGTGTCCGGATGTATTGTTAGTAGAATAACATTAACTAGACCACACTACTGGGATGTCCAAGAGTGGCTACGGTCGGCCCTACTAGTAACCCTTTTCCTAATCTATAAATCAAAGTATAAGAATTTAGTCTGTCACTCTAAAAACTTATCAATTCTACGCCCTTTAAATCTTATCTTCCTATTTATCGCACTTCACCTGAATAGCCCGTACATGACCGACTACCCAAGGATTCATGTGACACTACAAGTTAAGAGTTTTTCTCCTTCTGAAGTCTCAAACTCTTCAATGTGTTTTAACAATTTAAATGGCCAATTTAAAAAGTAAAGTAAGATCAAAGACATTGTCATCACAATGTTTTCAAAAACATTTTCAATTTCAATTCTCCATCGAATCTTTATTCATTTATCTCTTCATAATCAAGGAAGAAAGTAAATTAACTACTCGAGACATATCAATATAAACGCAAAACATACAGGACAAACTTTGAATCAAATATAAAATACTCATCTCAAATATTCCTTCTGGCTGCATCTTCTCGATTCCTACCGACTCCACAAGGTAATGAACCTGAAGTGCAACAACTTCGAAATAAACTCAATAAACTAAACAAAAGCGTTCCAAATTTCTCTCTATTTCTCTCCTTTGCTGACGAGAGATCCAAAATGATAAGAGAGCGGGTTAACCAAAATATTTTTCTAAGAAATGGACTCCTATTTATTAAGCCCAAGGGTCAGCTTCGAGGCACTTTCAAAACACAGTCTACATTCAACCAATCTTCCAGCTTTTCACACCTTCACTTTCAATGCACTTTCGCATTAAAACCGTTTGAGCGTCCAAACGTAATGTATCACATGTCCTATTATCAAGGAACAACTACGTCTTCAGAATGTCCAATAACCGTCACATCGTCAAAATAATCGTTCAAACGTTGTCAAAAACTCGATTAGCTTCGTATCGAGTCCGCACCTTGGGCCAACTTCCTGCGCCTGTGCCATGCCATATTTTTTTATACTTTTTGTATTTATCGTAATTTTTGCCTTTTTGCACCTTTTTGCTCCTTTTAGCTCTTTTTCCTTTTTGACATTTACATCACTCTGAGTCCAAAAACACAAAAAATACCTTTCATTAAAGCTATTAAGATCCTTAGAAATTGATAAAGTAATTAAGACATACAAAGAAATAGGTATTTTTTTATAGAATAAAATCCCTATAAACTTAAATGTTACTTGTCCTCAATTAACTCTTTTTACTATATAAAATCTATAACATTTGAAATAAAAGATAAATATTTAAGATTCCTTATAATTTTTGATATTATAAAGTTTTTAGTAAATTATTAACCCAATTTAACTAACTTGGTTTAATTTTAAGAATTTAAAGAATATTTAACTATCAAATCATAAGATTTCAAACTTTTCATCCATTTTGAAAAATAATAGTCTATTATATTAAGATCCTGCGTATTATTTACAAGAAAGATCTCTTGAAAATCTTTCCTAAATAAATATTCATGTATAAAAATTATGTAAAATATAACTAGTTTTCTTCTTATAAGATAATTCAAGTTAGTCAATTTCGATCAGCATTACCTCAAGCTTCTCATCTCTTCTTTTTTCTTTTTTTCTTCTTTTTTTTTTTTCTCTCTCGTTTTTTAATATATAGAGAGGATTACTACATCCTGATAGACCGTTAATGGTTTTGAACTTCACTATTCTTTATCCTATATTTTTCAAACTAATACATTTCCACTTAATTATTATAAGATGAATAAGAATTCAAAAAGATTTCCAATCTTTTTCTTTTTCAAGGATAATTTTTTATTACTTAATATTTCTAAAATTCTATTATTTCATCTATGAATAGAAAATTTTGACTCTTATTCTTCTTTGCTAAATAATTCTATTCTTAAAATCAATCAAAGTTATTAAAATTTTGGTTAATTTTACCGAATCGTTTATAATTTCAAAAATAAAAGTGATCTCAAATAAATTCTTCATTCCTTAAGTTATGTTAAAAAGTTTCTATTTTTATGAAAATATTAGCTTTTTAAGGAGAAATAAAATTTAAAATTTAAATTATTTTCTTCCCCAAAAACTTAAGTTTTGGTATACTATGATAATTTAAAAGTATGAGAGAAAGAAAATCATAAGAATTTTTATAAGTATGTAAAAACAACTAAAAGAAAATTAACTTTTACCTGCGTTTTTTATGAATAATTAAGATAAATTGAAGCATAGCAAAGTGAGGTAAGGTGCTTAATTTTTATGATTATACTAAATTTGAAAGAAAATTAAAGTAGAGCAAAATTACTAATTACTAAAAGTAGACTAAACAAACATATCATCAATTAACTCTACCTTCAGCCTCAACACAATATACTAAGAATATTTTAACAAATTTAATCTTAACAATGGACCCCTAATCCAATACGTATATTTAAACAAATTAACATACATTAAACACAAAACTAAACAAACAATCCAAATAAAACAAACTAAACAAAAAAGTAGCTCATCAAAGATCTATAATTACTAGTCACCAACGTAGCCTCATCATCATCACCATCACCAAAGAAAATTCTACGTCCTTAGGATCAACAAATGGTGTGAAACTAGGAAAAGTATGGAAACTAACATCATGTTCACCCTTCTAAAATCACACTAGCCTCATCATACTCAAGATCAAAACTACTCTTCCTCTGTATACTAGATAAATGATCGTGTTTCCTATCAATAGTATCAATCCCTTGAAGTGAGTTTGAAATAACTCCCCGCCGTCGCTTAAAACTCATCAAGGTAACAATTCCCAAAAACTCGATGGTGGCTCAAAGATGAGTAGAGGTCGAGAAGTGTATGTTCACTTCCGGAGACGTGCAGGTATAGATGGAGCGATCGACTCTTCCCTCGAAGACGATCATAGATACTACACTCTCCCGCCCAATCGGCTTGGTAGACTTTAACTTCTCCTAAATATCAGCAAAGGACTCTATTACTAACTCATAATGAATAACCGAGATGGGAATCCAAATCCAACAAGTGCCGGATCTCAAGAGAATCCACGAATCAATAATACTCGCCGAAATCAGTTTCCTTTCATGAATGCAAGAGTTTAAGATCGCTCTAGTCACTTCACTCGTGTGGTTGGAAGGTAACACCTTGCGTAAATAAAATAAAGGTCATGCTTTAGAAATACCATATAATTGAGGATTTGAAGTTTACCCTTTTTCCGTTCCCGTTCTTCCAAGATCCAAAGATCGCTGCCAAATAAATAAGCAATGATCATATCCAAATCTCCTCAAATGGTGAACGAATAGTGGCATTCAATAGTTGGTGGCAGCCATAAAATATATTGATTCATTCAGACTAAAATCCTACCCGACACTCACAAAGACTTCATAATCTTTCAAATGCGTATGTAAAATTTGCATAAAATCCTCGAACAATACAAGGATAACAAAGAATAGTAGAATAACAAAACCGTTGCCAATTGTGTGCAACGATGTTGTTTTCAATCATTTCTCCCGTATGATAGAAACTTCGTTCGAAATGCAACTTTCCCGGACGTCGCAAATTCGTGGATGCGAAATGCGCAAATTACAAGAGAAAATTCGTCGCTAAAAGTTATCTTATATTTCGCTAGATTTTTGGAGCTATCTAAACGTGAAAGAAAACAAGAACAAATTTAAGAATCAAAGATTTAAATTCTTTTTAAGTTTATAAAACCTAAAATAAGTTTAAAAATCCAAAGAAATCACTAAAAATCAAAAAAAAATTTAAAATTTCGTTCCCGAAACTAGGGAAATCTATGGTGAAAAATCGAAAATAAATGGTTTAAAGTGTAGATCTGACTTCAGACGGAAGAAATCGAGTGGTTTCGCGCTCAAATCCTTGATGTTTCGACCAAAACGATCTAAAAGGCGTATTTTCACAAAATGGGGAAGAAGATGAAGCTTAGGCGTCAAAAATGGCTTTTGGAGGATATTTAAGCAAATTTTCGGGAAAAGTGTGCCGAACCTGCGCTAGCGCCGACCAAGCGCATAGGCGCCGTACCTCGCCTTTCACAAAAAATTATTTTTAAATTTAATTTTCCACCAAAATTCATAAATTCAACTTCCAATAACTCATATCGAGTAGGGCTTCAATTTCTAACATTCAGCTAAACATTTTTCAAAAAATTTATAAAAATTAAATATTTAATCCACCAATCAAACATAAGGTTTAAATAAAACTACTAAATCTCATTTATAATCTTCAATATTGACTCAATACATTACAGATAAATATTATACTTGATTCAAGTTCGAATACACACTCAAACACAAACAATTTCTAAGCAAAAACAACACACATTAAAAAATGAAAGCAAATACACAAACAAACACAATCGATTCTCTAAATCGATACAACAACTCAACAAACCATATAATAACTATCTCATTACCAATATATTCTAATCTTCACAAGAGAAATTGTGTATTCCACTTGGAAAGAACACTAACGCTCTCGGGAAATCTGTAGCCGTCTCTTCGTCAATCCACTTGTTCTTCGCATACATTTCAACTCGAAAGCATCTGATAAGTCGCAAAATGATCAAATTGAAAGTTTCATTTGCCATTCTAGATATTCAATTTCCTTGATGAAACATCCTTATGAAGGCGATCTCCAATGCTTTTAAACTCCACTTCAAACTTATCAAAACAAGTAGAAATTTTCTTTAAACTAGAAGGATAAAACCATCAAGCAAAATGGCCGAGGATCCTTCGAGACCTTGTCCCTAGCTTCTTCTCCATGATTTTCCTTCCATATTCTTTCAAAATTCCTCAAAACTCTCAAGAATGAAGTGCAAGGGACGTAATTTTGATTGGGTTACGGTTAGGGAAGAAGATAGGTCGATTTAAAGGTGAAAATCAGGTGAAAACCGAAAATTTTTTTATTTTCAGACGACCCAAGAATCGTGGCACTTAGGCACCAAATTCGGCAGATTCTGCGCCGGACTTTGATACATTGTTTGATTTCTAGCACTTAGGCGCCGAATTCTCGGGGCCTAGGCGCCGGAACTAAGTGTTCAACTCCGTTTCTTCTAATCATCAAATTTCAAAATTTTGTTTCAAGATACAAAAATTATAATCCGTAAGAGTAATTTGGCCTCAATAACTCACATTGTAAACAATCATAACGAAGGTTAACTTGATCTCCATTTTACTCATATTCCGTAATAGAGTGATCCAATTTCTAAATCTTACATACGTCAAAATAATTTTCAAAATTTTCAAAGTCAACAAAGACTTATGAGCATCAAATTTTTCTAAAGTAATATAAAATTTAATCAAGATCGAGGCATAATCTTACATTAAACACAAAAACACTCATAATAAAAGATAATTATGGGTTGCCTCCCACAAAGCGTTTTGCTTAATGTCGTCACTCGACTTAAGTAAATCTTTAATCGTCGATCAATTCATAAGCCTCTTTATAAATCTTTTTAATATCTCCCAAATAAGGCTTCAATCTTAATCCATTTACTTAAAAAAATTTCCCGTTTTGGGATCTTTAATATCCAATACTTCATAATGGTATACTTTCTCAACTATATATGGTCCAATCCATTTAGACCTACCTTTTCCAGAAAAGCGAAACGAGAGTTAAACAAAGAATACTTTTACTTTCTCCAGGTTCAACAATTTTTTCGAAATTTTCTTATCATGCAACATCTTCATTTTCTCTTTATAAATCCTCGCATTTTCATATGCTTCATTTCTTATTTCTCTTTTCCATCTCATTTAATTGCACACCGTTTCTCTCGCTTTATTCAAATTAAAATTAAATCTCTTTATCGCCCATGCTTTATGTTCAAGTTCTATGTAAGTGACAATGTTTACCATAAATTAACCTAAGAAGGCGACATTCTGATTGGTGTCTTATAAGCCGTTCTATAAGCCCATAATGCGTAATCAAGTCTATCAACCCAATTAGTTCCTTAATAATGATTTTCTTCTCTAAAATTCTTTAATTTCTCTCGTTTGATACTTCAGGCATTCCACTTGTATGTGTGATAAGTAGCCGCAATTCTGTGTTTGATTCCATATTTTTGTAGTAATGATTGAATTCTGAAATGACTTCCACCATCGCTGATAATTACCTTAGGCATTCCAAATTCAAAATATCATTTTATTTAAAAATTTAGAAACACTTTGGAATCACAGCTTAAAAACAACAAATTTTCAATCCACTTCTGAACATAAGTAACCGTTTAATAAAATATAAATTTTTCCTTTTGCATGATGGAACAAATGGTCCCATAAAGTCTAAACCCCATATATCAAAATCAACTTCCAATATATGCTTTTAGCGTATTTCATTCTTCCTAGATATATTTCCCATCCTTCGACATCGATCACATGTTTTCACATATTATTCACACTTTAAAATAAGGCAGCTAAATAAAATCCGTAATTTAAAATTTTAAAATGCAAACTTTTTATCTATGCCAAAGTGTCCTCCAAAATCGAATCATGACATTTTTAATAATAAAGAAAAGTTTCCTCATAAGGTACACATCTTCAATCATAGAATTCTTACCAATTTTAAATAAACGAGGTTCTTCCCAAATATAAGATTTAGCATCATATTTAAATTTCTTAATAAATTTGTTATCCAAGTCATAAGGCAAAATATTGCTAACTAAATAATTAACAATATCAAAGATACCATGGTAGCCAGATCCCGAATGTTAACATATAAAGATTCATAAGGAAATTTCATTTATATATTCTTCCAAAATAATATCAAGTTTAATTTACAAATGATCAACAATTCGTTTTCAGTTCCTTTACTATCTACTATTTAAAATCAAATTCTTGTAGAAGTAAAACCCATCTTATAAGTCTGTGTTTTCTAATCCTTCTTAGATAATAGATATTTAATAAATATGTAACGCATCAAAATTTTAATCCATGCATTTAATACCAAGCAAGACAAGGTCTAAATTTATCAAAGACATAAACTATAGCTAGAAGCTCTTTCTCGCTGGTAGTGTAATTTCTTTGTGTTTCGTGAGAGTTTTACTACATAATATACAACTTTGAAAATTTTTCTCATATTTTTTAATACAAGCCTCCAATTGCAAAATCACTTGCATCACACATTAATTCAAAAGATTTATTCCAAATAAAACAATGATAAAGTATTAACGTTTCTTTTAGAATATTAAAAGCATTAATACATTCTTTGTTAACCAAAATCTTGCATTTTTTTCCAATAAATGACAAACAAGTTTAGCAATTTTAGAAAAACTTTATGTATTTTATATGAAACCCAAGATCACCTAGAAAACTTCTCACATCAAGAATAAGTATAGGTGGTTGCATCCAGCAATAATTATCACTTTTGTCAGATCTACTTCCATCCCTTTTTGTGAGACTTTGTGACTAAGTACAATGCCTTCGTGACCATGAATCGACATTTTTCCCGCTAAGAACTAAATTTTTTTCTTCACATCTTTTCGTAACTTTCGCTATGTTTTCCAAACAAGATTCAAAAGAAGTTCCAACCGAAAAATCGTTCATGAATATTTCAATTCCTTTGTCAATTAAATCACAAAGTATTGACATCATACATCGTTGAAAAGTTGCAGACATATAAACCAAAAGGCATTCTTCCAAAAGCAATGCACCATAAGGACTTTGCTGTCTTTTCTTTAGTCCTTAGGAGCAATAAGTACTTCGATGATGTCCTTAATATCCATCTAGAAAATAGAAATATGGGTGTCCACTAATTTATCGAGCATTCGATCCAAGAAAGGTAAATGAAAATGACTTTTTCTAGCCGGTTTATTTAATTTTATACCAATACAAATTCGCCATCTAAGAACTTGCCTTGTAGGAATTAGTTTATTATATCACGTCATCAATGACAAGCATACCTCCTTTCTTCGGAACACAATGAATAGGACTTACCCATTGGCTATCCGAAATAGGATAAATAATACTCAAAGCATCTAACCACTTAATAATTTCTTTTTTAACAAAATTCTTTCATGATAAGATTTAATCTCTTTTGCGATTCCATAAGTAGGGTTTAAAATTTTCTTCCATTAAGATCTCTCTATGCATAAATGGAAGGGCGATTCCTCTTATATCGCCATTGGTCCAACCAAAAGCTTTCTTATAATTCTTTAACACACCTAGTAGTTTTTCTTCTCGATCTCAACTCGCTAAGAAGAAATAATAACAGGTAAAGTTAACAAATTTCCAAGAAACACATATTTTAAATGTGAATAAAACATTTTTAATTCCGGGCTCGTGGCCTTTAATCGAAGGTAAAAGCATATCATTTTTAGTTATGTCTAAAGTTTCCCAATTATCTTTAATAAACGAGTCTCGTTCTTTCTTACTACTTCATTTTCACCGCTTAAAATTCAAATTTTTCTTCGTAAAATGACTTTACATTTTTCTTGATAATGTTTTTAAATTAAAATAATCACTATATCCATTCGATAACATTTCTATTTATCAAGGTACTTCATTGATTTAAGAACATTGAATTTAATTTCTCGATCATTAAACTCTCATGATTAATTCTCCCTTTTGCACATCAATCATAGCTCGTCCGGTAGCTAGAAAAAGTCTCCCTAAAATAATAGGTATCTCTTTATCTTCTTCCATATCAAGTACGATGAAATCTACAGGAAAGATAAATTTATCCACTTTAACAAGGACATCCTCTATAAGTCCTTTAGGATAAGTGATAGATCTATCGACTAACTCGATGGGTTACGAGTGGTGGGAGTAATTTCTCCTAAATTCAATCTTTGAAAAATAGAAAATGGCATGAGATTAATACTTGCTCCTAAATCACATAAAGCTTTTCCACAAAATTTTTCTCCAATAGCACAGGGTATAGTGAAACTTCCAGGATCCTTAACCTTTTCAGGTAATTTCTTTTGAATTATTGCACTACATTCTTCACTTAATGCAACAGTTTCAAAAGCTTCAAATTTTCGTTTCTTGCTTAAAATATCCTTCAAAATTTTGCATAAGTTGGCATTTGTTCCAAAGCTTCAGCAAAAGGTATGTTAATAGTAAGTTTCTTAAAAATTTTAAAGAACTTAGAAAATTAATGATCAAGTTTCTGTTGTTTAAGTCTTTGAGGAAAAGGTGGTGGTGGTTTTTCAACTTCCACATTAATAGGTATAATAGTCTGATCTTGACTAGGAGAGAGAGTTTCTTTAGGTTTTCAATCTCTTCAACCGCAATCTCTTTCTCAATTTCATTCTGCATTCTTTCTTTTAATTCCTTTCCACTTCTAAATTGCACAGCCTTAACATGTTCATGTTCTTTTCCAGTTTCCTTTGGATTAATTTCAACATTACTAGAAAGTGTTCCTACAGGTCTGTTATTAATTAAAGTAGCAACTTGCCCCATTTGATTTTCGATATTATGAATAGCAGTATTTTGATTTTGTAATTGATTATTCATTTGTAAAATTAATTCTTCTATTGATAACTTTTTCTGTTGAGTATTAAATCCAAGAGGTTTATAATTTGGATTAACTTGATTATTCTAATTTCCAGTGGGATGAGATTGATTATTACCCCATTGTTGTTGTGAATTATTCCAGTTAAAATTAGGATGATTTTTCCACCCAGGATTATAATAATTTGAATAAGGATTATTTTTACTTGCAATAGCTTGTAAAGTTTCAATAGTTTGATAATCTTCAATATTAGCAGAGTTATTATGTGAAATATTAATTGCAAAATTATCTAATTTTTTAGACATTGCTGTTACTTATGAAGCTAGGATTGAAAAGGCTTCATTATCGTGAATACTTTCCATCTTTTTAGGATTAATCCTTTCGGAAGGCCATTGAAAATTGTTATTAGTCATTTCTTCAATTAAAGTGCAAGCATCTTCGAATGATTTAGACATTAAAGAACCTCAAGCAGTAGCATCAATAATTGATTTTAAAGATCCAATTAATCCATTGTAAAATGTTTGAATAATTAACCAATCAGGTAAAGCATGATGAGGATATTTTCTTAATAATTCTTTAAATCTTTCTCAAGTTTCATATGTTGTCTCCCCGTCAAATTGACTAAACGAAGTAATATTATTTCTTAATTTAGCAGTTTTAGGAGGAAAATATTTAGCAAGGAATTTTTGTGCCATTTCAGCCCATATTTTAATAGAACCAGTTGCTAGTGAGTTTAACCACATCTTTGCTTTATCTCTTAAGGAAAAAGGAAAGAGTCTAAGTCTAATAGCATCATCAGAAACATTATTATATTTAAAGGTAGCACAAAGTTCTAAAAAACTAACAAGGTGTAAATTTGGATCCTCATTTGGTGTTCCACCAAATTAATTGTTTTGCACCAAACTGATGATTATTTTGCAAATGATTAAGCATTGAGGAGAAGTGGTCCATGGCAAGAATAAAGAGAGTGGGGGAAAGGGGGTTCCCCTGCTTAAGGCCCCTGGTAGCAGAAAAAGGCCCCCAGCTGGAACCATTTATCGAAGGGAGTGGGAATTATTCACTGAGCCATCTTTGAATCAAATTACAAAAACTTTCATTGAAACCCCTAGCTGACAACACCGCTAAAATGAAATCCCAGCTGATAGTATCATAAGCCTTCCCGATGTCCAATTCGTAGATTAGATTACCCCTCTACACTGCTTGTTTAGGTCCAGGAGCAATTCTTGGGCTAACAGCACATTATCAGAAATGGACCTGCCTTTAATGAATGCTGATTGATTCAGATTGATAATTTTATTTAAATGAGGCTGAATCCTTATCACAAGAATTTTGCTAATTATCTTGCTTATAACTTAGGTAAGACTGATGGGTCTGAATTGATCCAACTACTCAGTTCAATGTTCTTTGGAATAAGGACAATATTGGAAGAGCTAAAGAAATAAGAAATATCCTTCCCATGGAAAAAATTGATAATTACAAGAATAACCTCGGCTTTAATAACGGATCAGAGCTTTTTGTAGAAATCAACGAGTGAAACCATCAGGTCCAGCCGATTTAGAGTCATCGAAAGCTGCAGAGGGCTTGCCAGATTTTAGCTTCGATGGGAGGTTCAGTGAGGGATAATGAATTGATATAATGGAAATGGTCCCGTAAGTCGGTGGG
This sequence comes from Papilionanthe hookeriana x Papilionanthe teres, assembly GCA_022702705.1. Classification (NCBI taxonomy): domain Eukaryota; kingdom Viridiplantae; phylum Streptophyta; class Magnoliopsida; order Asparagales; family Orchidaceae; genus Papilionanthe; species Papilionanthe hookeriana x Papilionanthe teres. Next base: position 347,953 of record CM040438.1, read on the forward strand.
GGTGATTCGAACCCTACCAGTCGAGGGTTGGGATATCAAGTTATGAAAATACCTGATAGCACTCCTTCCAATCTCCAAATTGTTCTTCAGCCAAACCCAATCCTTATCCTTTATGCTATGAATGATATTGCAGCTTCTTCTATATCTGATGTAGGCATGAAAAAATTTTGTATTTTTCTCCCCCTCTGCAAAACTTTTGATAGAAGCTTTCTGTTTTTGGAACATGTCTTGAATGTCAATAGAATTGGAAAGTTTAGTTTGAGCGACTAAAAGAAGGTCGGTGGCCTCTCCCCTCAAGGCCAGCTGCTCCAATCTATTCACCTCCTCTTTAGCTTCATTTACTGTAGAAAAAACATTTCCAAAATCTCTCCACCCCCATTTATTGAGAGGTTTACAGGTTTTAAGATGAAGTAGCCCCAACTTAATCCAAGGGTCAGAGTGAGTCTCCCCTTGCCATAGTGATTGGATGAGAGTAACAAAGTTTGGATGGGTCGACCAGAAATTTTGGTATCTAAAGGGGGGACAGGAGAAAGTTTGTGGGGGAGCAGAAATAGAAAGGATGAGGGGTCAATGGTCAGAACAAAGAAGGGGGAGGTGCATGATAGAGGAATGTAGAAACTGGGAGTGCCAAGCTTCATTTACCAAGAATCTGTCCAACCTTTCCCAAATCTTGCTTCTCCTCCAGGTGAAAGGTGTGCCCTTAAAACCAAGATCAAACAAACCTGCAGTCTGGATATTTGATCCATGAAAAAAATACCTATTTTTATGCCTTGATTTTTATCAATTTCTAAGGATATTATGCTTTAATGAAAGATATTTTTGTGTTTTTGGATGTAGGTGATGTAAAAAGGTCCAAAAAAGGAAAAAGGGTGAAAAAAGAGAAAAAAAAAGCAAAAATGGAGAAAAATACAAGAATTATAAAAAATTATGGCCTGGCGCGCCTACGCGCCAGACTCGATACAGAAACTGTCAAGTTTTTGATTACTTTTGGACGGTTATTTTAACGGAGTGAGCGGTTATTGGACATTCTAGAAGACTGGCAGTTGTTACTTGATAATAGGACATGTGATACATTGCATTTGGACGCTCCAAAACGGTTTTAATCGCGAAGAGGTGCGAGCCAAGAATTTTAGGGCCACTTTTATTTAGTTTAGTGAGTTTATTTTCAAGTTTTTGTATCTGGAGTTCTTTACACTGTGGAGCCAGTAGGAATCATAAGATCTGTAGAAGGAATATTTGAGATAAGTATTTTATTTTTGATTCAAAGTTTATTTATTATGTTTTTGCTGTTTATATTCTATGTGTTCTGAGTAGTTAGTTTACTTTCTTCCTTAAATTATGAAAAGATAAATAAGATAATATAAAATTCGATGGAGAATTGAAAATCAAAATATTTTTAAAACATTGTGATGATATTAATACCTGATCTTACTTTACTTTTAAAATTGGTCATTTAAATTGTTAAAACCTGTTGAAGAGTTTTGAGACCTAGAAGGAGAAGAACTCTTAACTTGTAGATGTCACATGAATCCTTGGGTAGTCGAAGGCCATGCGCGGGCTATTCGAGGTGAAGTGCAAATAAATAGGAAGATAAGATTTAAAGGGCGTAGAATTGATAAGTTTTTAGAGTGACGGACTAAATTCTTATAATTTGATTTATAGATAAGGAAAGGGTCACTAGTAGGGCTGACCATAGCCACCCTTGGACATCTAGTAGTGTGAGCCTAGATTAACCCATTCTACTAACAATACATCCGGACCTGATCTGTAGATTAGCCAATGTTCTTTGCGCCTGAATCAAAGGGTAAAGAATAAGAATGCTTTTATTTTGCACAATACTATAAAATAGATTCTCCAACGAATATTAAATTATCTTAAAAATCTTGGATTAATTGAAAGGAAGAAAGTTGTTTGTTCTATATTGTTTTCACAAAATCATTTTCTTATTATTGTTTTCTTTATCTGCATCTAGTAAATTAAAAGTAATTTATAGACGGTTTAAGTTCAAAAGAATTAGCATCTACGAGTGGGTACAAGTATATTATTTATTTAATATTATTTTTTATTTTAAATATTTTAAGTACAGTATATTATTTATAAATATAGTTTAATTATAAAAATATTTAATAGTTAAATAAATTATAAATAAATAATTATAAATGTGTATATATAAATATAAATATTTATATATATATATATATATATATATATTATATAATTTTTTATTTTAAATATTTTATGTACAGTATTTTATTGATAAATATTTTTTTATTATAAAACTATTTAATAGTTAAAAAAAATTATAATTAAATAAATATAGGTATATATAAATATTTTGGGTTAAGGATTTAATATTTTGACCAAAGTTGTTTTTTTGGTCAGAGATTAACTTATTGAGTGAATAATTGGTCATTAGATCAAAAATTAACTATTTTGACCAAAATTTACTTTTTGGTCAAAAATCGACTTATTGGGTCAATGGGTTGGTCTTTGGGTCAATGGGGTGGTCATTGGGTTAGAAATTGGCCATTTTGACCAAAGATTACTTTTTGGTCAAAAGTTGACCTATTTTGACCAAAATTGAATTTTTGGTCAAAAGTTAACCTATTGTGTCAATGGGGTGGTCATTGGGTCAGATATTGACTATTTTGACCAAAGTTGACTTTTGGTCAAAAGTTGACCTATTTAGTCAATGAGTTGGTAATTAGGTCAAGAATAGACCATTTTGACCAAAGATGACTTTTTGGTCAATACTTGACCTATTGGGTCAATGGGTTAAAAATTGTCCATTTTAACCAAAGTTGACTTTTTGGTCAAAAGTTGACCTAATTGGTCGATGAGTTGGTAATTGGGTCAAGAATTAACAATTTGGACTGAATATGACTTTTTGGTCAAAAAGTTGATCTATTGGGTTAGTGGCTTGGTCATTGTGTCAAAAATTGACCATTTTGACCAAAGTTGACTTTTTGTTCAAAAGTTGACCTATTGGGTCAAAGGGTGGTCATTAGATAAAAAAAAGACAATTTTGACCAAAATTTACTTTTTGGTCAAAAGTTGGCCTATTTGGTTTATGAGTTTGTCATTGGGTCAAGGATTGACCATTTTGACCAAAGTTGACTTTTTGTCAGAGATTGACTATTGGGTCAATAATTGGTCATTAATTCAAAAATAGACTATTTTGACCAAAATTGACTTTTTGGTCAAAAAATTGACCTATTGTGCCAATGGTTTGGGCATTAGGTCAAGAATTGATCATTTATATTTAATAGTTAAGTAAATTAAAAATAAATACATATATATATAGGTATATATAAATAAATATATATATATATATATATATATATATATATATATATATATATATATATATATATATATATATATATAATATTATTTTTTTAATTTAAATGTTTTAAGTATAGTATATTATTTATAAATATAATTTAATTATAAAAATAATTAATAATTAAATAAATTATAAATAAAAAATATATATAGCTATATATAAATATATATATATATATATTTGAAAGAACATATTTTATTATCTAGGAAAGTCTATTACATCTCAAATGAGGAATAGAAAGAATATCCCCATGTAAAAGTAAACTAAAAGCAAAGAATTCAGAAGATCTATGAAAAGTTCCATTATAAGGACAGCAAATCAATAAATTAGATGAAGAAGCTCTAGTTCCAAGCCAATTTGCTGGTTGATTTCCTTCTCTATACACATGACTCCACCAAATGGGTCTATCTGATGTCATTTGATTAATTTTGTTAATCCAGATTTGAATGTACCGTGGAGTCGAAGCCTTTTTCACTAATATATTGAGTAGAACAGTTGAATCGGTTTCAATATGAATAAAAGGATGATTAAAAATCAAAGCTACTTTCGGACCCCAAAAAATAGCTATAACTTCGACCATAAGTGCATTGTTAGCTTCAACGAGAGTCGCTAGGAACCACAAGCATCTACCAGGTATGATTTCTTCCAAGAATTCCAATGCCAAGTAGCACCATCTTTGTAGCTTCCATCCACATTTATTTTAACCCAAGAAAAGGAAGGAGGAGTCCACTTAATTAGCATAGAGCTTAGCGTGACAAGTTGGACATTTATATTATGGTGCTTCCTTAACTTGTATAAGTAAACCAAACAGTTATTGATCACCTTTTGAGAAGAAAATACTTTATCTTCAAATATCACACCATTTCTAGAAGACCAGATAAACGAAAATACAATTAGAGGAATGTAGAAATCAGCTGCCCCTTTCCATTCTTGCCATCAATCAGGTATAGAATGTCATGCTGAAAATTGAATTTTGGTACAGCTGCTGCTAATAACATTTCTCCATATATGCCGTACAGATGAGGCAATTCGAGAATAGGTGAAAGATGGATTCCTCCATAGAGCAACAAAAGACACATCTAGAAGGACCTCTAATACCTTTTAATTTCAATATATCATTAGTAGGCAAGAATTTTCTGAACAGCTTCCAGCAAAAGAAAGACATGGAAGGAGAGATATATTTATTCCATATAGCCTTTCCCCAGTCATTAGTAGAACAAAAGACATTAGAAAGCCAAATGAATTTTGATAAGCTTTGAGAAGCAAGAACTTTAGAAAGTATTCTGTTCTTTCTATCCTTTAGAATAGGGACAGTTATAATTTTCTCCATGGTTTCCTTATTAACGATCAGATCGCTAGTATCAGTTTTATTCCAGGATCCATTGATCCAACTATCAGATACCTTCTTGATTGCTGAAAACTGACAATACTGTGATAAGAGGGATTCATTAAATAACTAATTATCATTCCAAAAGTCAATTTGTCCATCACCAACTTCCCAAACAAAAAGTTTTTCTGCGTACTCTCTAACTTTTAACAATTCCTTCCAGGTTTTTGAGTCACCCAATTTAGAAATTGTTTGAGTTGGATGAGAGTTAGAGCAATATTTGCCATGCATGTAAATGGCCCATAAAGAAGAATTGGATCTAAAGTTTATCCATTGTTTACGTAAATAAGCAAAACTAAGATGATGAAAACTTTTAAAACCCAAACCTCCATTAGCCATAGGTTTGCAAATCTTCTCCCAGCTAGACCAATGAGTATGCTTATGTTGACCCTCCCACAAAAACTTATTGAACATTAAGGAGAGCAAATGCTGAGTACTCTTCTTCATTTTAACCATTTGAAGTATGTAAAGAGGTAAGGAAGATAACACACTTTTAAGAAGAGTTATTCTACCCCCATTAGATAGAAAAGAATTAGACCAGCAATGAAGTTGAGAAGAAATCTTGGCAACAACATCATCATAGTGTGACAGTCTTCTTCTACCTTTAATCAAAGGAAAGCCTAAGTATCTAAATGGATAGCCTACTTCTTTGAACCCAGTAAAATCAGATATCCAATTCTTTAAATTTGCATTCAAACAGGAGCTAGGAAGAAATTGACATTTAGACTTATTAAAAACCATACCATAAACTTCTTCAAACTCGGCTAGAGTTTTCATAATAAGTTTAATTGAACTTTTCTCGCCATTACGTGAAAACAATCACATCATCGACATAAGCCAAATGGCTTACCAAAATATTAGATCCGTGTTGGAATCGGGCATGAGAATGATTAAGTTGTAATCGATTCAACGATTCGGAAAAATAATCAAAAACCAATATGAAGATGTATGGTGATAAGGGATCACCTTGCTTAATCCCTCTACCAGATTGAAAGAAACCATGGCTCTTACCATTGATGAAAAGACCATAATAATTATTATTAAGCCATCTAGAAATCAGGCTACAGAAATCAGCTCCAAAACCTCTAGTCGCAAGAACCTTCGTAACAAAAACCCAATCGATGGAATCAAATGCTTTAGAAAGATCAAGTTTAATAATTATGTTAGAGCCCCTACAAGATTTGTCAATATCAGTAAGAAGTTCTTGAGCTAACAGCACATTATCAGAAATATTCCTTCGCTTAATGTAGGCAGATTGATTGGCAGAGATCAGATTGGGTGGAGAAATCTGAAGTCTTTCCACAATGATCTTGCTGAGAATTTTAGAAAAGATAGAGGTAATGCAAATGGGTCTGAAATCATTCCAAGTAGATTTGATCTTAGCTTTAGGAATGAGAATAATAGAAGAAGCAGCAAAATAATTAGGAAGCTCCTCTCCCTGAAAAAAAGATTGAACAGCAGGAATAACTTTGTCTTTGATTATACTCCAATGGCTCTTATAGAACTCTGATGAGAATCCATCAGGCCCAACAGTTTTATTTGCATCCATATAATTAATAACATTAAAAATCTCCTCATTAGGAATCTGAGTGAGCCTGTTACCATTACCTTTGAACATTCCATCCTGCATGAATTCAGCGAGAGAATAAGGCGACATTTGTGGATTTAAAGGAAAAGAGTTGTTGAAAGTACCTATAGCATCATTAGCAATATCCTGAGAATCATATAACCATCCCTTTGTTCAGACTTTATTTTAAGAATTGAATTAAGTGATCTTCTGTATTTGATGACAGCATGGAAATATTTTGAATTTTGATCACCATAAAGAAACTTATTAGCAGAAGCCTTTTGCAGCAGAAATAACTCCTCATTTGCTATAGCAGTACTTAGTTTATCATTAGCATCATAAAGTTGAGATTCAGCACAATTCCCTAACTCCACCTCTATCTCCATAGCTTTGAAATGATTTTCTGCCTTGATGATGTATTGGGTCAGGTTGCCAAAGACACTCCAGTTCCAATCAGTAAGAACCTTAGCTAAAGCCTTTTGAGTTTGCCATAGTTGAATCATAGAACCAGCTTTTGAGAAAGCCTGAGGACAGACCCAATTATCCTCAATAACTTTATGAAAAGTAGGATGAGTAGACCAGACATTTAAGTATCTAAAAGACTTATTTGAAACAGTAGGTAGAGCAGAAAAAGTAGCTAACAAAGGATTATGATCAGATCCAGTTCTGGCTAGATGCTGCACCTTGCAAATGGGTAACATATCCAACCAAGCTTGATTAACTAAAAGTCTATCAAGCCTTTCATAAATATTACCTCTTTTCCAAGTAAAGGGGGATCCCTCAAAACCAAGATCAAATAGATTAGCTTCCTTTATATGATTGGAAAAATTAAGCAAATCTTGAAACTTAGGAACTCTACCACCCTTCTTCTCACTGGGGTGAGCAATAGAATTAAAGTCCCCCCCAACAAGCCATCCTTGGTTCACATTCTGTCCAATAATATGTAGATGATCCCAAAGCTCCTTTTTTTCATTGATGGAAGAACCAGCATTAAAATATTCAAACTCAAAATGAAAGTGCAGAAATTGAGAGTGATCCTTCAAGATGTCAATTTTTTATTCTTTCCTACAGAATATCCAAATCTTATTGGAAGAGTTAGAAATAAAATTAAAGCCTTTGAGTTTATTGGTAAATCTTTCAATATTAGATTTCACCGAGTGGTTCAAGTAGTACCAACACCCAAAATTTATGAATCCCGTTTAGACATAGTAATCTATTAAGAGAGCCGGGATTTGCCACTCCCCTAATATTCCAACGGATGAATTTAATCATTTATCATTACTCTTCCTCCTCTAGTCAGCCTCGAGAAGGAAGGAGTAGAGGCACTTGAAGGTAAGATATTGGCTTCGTAAAGATGCTTCAATTCCGTGGATTTTTTCTTTTTACTTTTTTGCACCACCCAATCATTTTGCAATTCTTTATTAGCTGCAGCAATATTGATATTTGGTTCAGTATCTAAATGTTCTAGCTGTTGAAAAATAGGATAGGAAGCTTTCTGATGAGAAATATCCCCAGCCATATGTGTAATAGTCTTAATAACATCAGTTACATTTCCAGAAATAGAAGCAGCAGGTAATATCTCAGATTCTTTGACAATGTGAATAGCAGATTTATCTTTTTGTGAATCCAGAACAGTAATCAATTCAACATTATTTGCTAAAGTTTTAGGTCTGCAAGAAGTGCCATCACCCAAAGCAGATGCCAAAGAAGACAAATTATCAGTATTCAAAAAATTACTAGAAGAATTTTGATTGAGAGTATGAATCCCAGCAGCATTAAGATCATCAGAAGCATTTAAGGATGATACATTTACTCCAGCAGAATCAGAAGAAGGCAGAATATCAGAAACAGTCAAAGAAGGTACATTAACTCCAGCAGATTCAGTAGAGGGCAGCATATTAGAAACCAGACTGATTGACTGATTTGGAACAAGAGAAGGATTCTCAGCATCATGAATGTTATCAGAAATAATCAATGGAGGATCATTATCAGCAGCAGAAATATTAAGAACATTCATTTTTTCTTTCCCAGCTTCTTTATATAAGCTATCTGTCTTACCTTTAACAGGTTTAAGATTAGGTTGAAGTCTGTAACAAAGGTCTTTAGAATGTCCAAACATTTTACAATGATGGCAGTACACAGGCCTTTGTTCCATAATGACTGGTTTCCAATACCCATTGTGTGGAGAACCTAACCAAATCTCATCAACTTCAGGAAGATTAATATCTCTTTCACAAGAATTCTAGCTAATGAAGGTCTAGATAAGTTGAATGTGGACATATCTAACTTCAATGGCCTTCCAATAGCTGTCCCAATAGCATAGATAACTTGATGGTTGAAGAAATGCAATTTCAGATTTGGTAATCTATACCAAGTGGGGATAATAGGAGCTTCTTGATTGGGATCGAAATCAGGAGACCATTTCAAGATCTTCATATTTTTCCCCTCAATTACCATAACCTTTTTTGAAAATAAATTAGCATAATCTTCTTCTTTAGATAAATGTATCATTATATGCCTCCCATCAAAGAGACCCACCTTCCATTTGCCCAACAATTTGAAATCTTCAAAACATTTTCTAATGAGATCCATTTTAGGATGGACATATTGGAATTTCCCGATCAGTGTGAATTTATGAAGATCAATCAAGGAAGATAACTCATTGTCAGATAAAATAAGGGCAGGTTTGCCCCCTTTCTTAACCACCTGCTTAATGAAAGGGTAGTCACCCTTTCCAGCCGCAGAGTCATGATACATTTGAGGGAAGATCAGCTTGTCATTGAATGCTAATATCACCACTAAACACTTCAAGAAAAGAAGGTTTTACAGGAGTAGCAGCCATGACACCAAGAAAGGTCAAAGGAAAAGACTAGAACCAAGAACTCCAAAGAACATAAGAAAATAGCAGCCCAGGAAAGTATGGTCAAGAACAGGAACAAAATCAGAGACAAAATCTAGACCCACAATAGAACTTTGAAAAAGAACAAGCCCGGGAAACAAAAAATTGGAAAGAATCCAATTCAGAAGCCCAGGAACATCAGCAAGACCAATCCAAATCAGAGAACACCAAAGGAAGAACAATCCAAAACCTGAAGAACTTGAAGAAATTGAAGCAAACTTCAAGAATCCCTCCCACAAATCCGGAGCTTCTCTCTCATCCCCCATATCAAGTCAAGTTTGTAATATATCATATATATATATATATATATATATATATATATATATATATATATATATATATATATATATATATATATATATATATATATATATAATATTATTTTTTTTTATTTTCATCGTTTAAAGTATAGTATATTATTTATAAATATAATTTAATTATAAAAATATTTAATAATTAAATAAATTATAAATAAATAAATATATATATATATATATATATATATATATATAAATTTATTTAATATTATTTTTTATTTTAAATATTTTAAGTATAGTATATTATTTATAAATATAATTTAATTATAAATCTATTTAATAGTTAAATAAATTATAAATAAATAAATATAGGTATATATAAATAAATTTATTTAATATTATTTTTTTATTTTAAATATTTTAAAAATAGTATATTATTTATAAATATAATTTAATCACCGAAATGTTTAATAATTAAATAAATTATAAATAAATAAATAAATATATATATATATATATATATATATATATATATATATATATTTATTTATTTATTTAATATTATTTTTTTATTTTAAATATTTTAAGTATAGTATATTATTTATTAATATAATTTAATCATAAAAATATTTAATAGTTAAATATATTATAAATAAATAAATTTATATCCGTATATATATATATATATATATATATATATATATATAATATTATTTTTTTATTTTATATATTTTAGGTATAGTACATTATTTATAAATATAATTTAATTATAAAAATATTAAAGAATTAGAAAAATATTAAAGAATTAGAAAAATTATAAATAAAAATATATATATTGAGGTACATATATATATATTTATATATATAAAAAAATTTTAATATTATTTTTTTTAAATATTTTAAGTATAGTATATTACTTATAAATAAAATTTATTTATAAAAATATTTAATAATTAAAAAAAATTATAAATAAAAAAATATATATAGAGGTACATAAATATATATTTATATATATAATAAAATTTATTTAATATTATTTTTTTATTTTAAAAATTTTAAGTATAATATATTATTAATAAAAATAATTTAATTATAAAATTATTTAATAGTTAAAAAAATGATAAATATATATATATATATATATATATATATATATATATTTATATATAAATTTATAAAATATTATTTTTTTATTTTAAATTTTTTAAGTATAGTATATTATTTTAAAAATAATTTTATTTTAAAAATATTTAGTAGTTAAAAAAATTATAAATAAATAAATAAATATATATATATATATATATATATATATATATTTTAATATTTTAAGTATAGTATATTATTTATAAATATAATTTAATTATAAAAATATTTAATAGTTAAATAAATTATAAATAAATAAATATATGTGTGTGTGTGTATATATATATATATATATTTATGTAAAATTATTATTTTTATTTTAAATGTTTTAATTATAGTATATTATTTATAAATATAATTTAATTATAAAAATATTTAATTTTTAAATAAATTATAAATGAATATATATATATATATATATATATAATATTACTTTTTATTTTAAATATTTTATGTATTTTATATTATTTTTAAATATAATTTAAATATATAAAAATTGAATAGTTAAAAAAATTATATATATATATATATATATATATATATATATATATATATATATGTATATATGTATAAATTTATATATTATTATTTTTATTATTTTAAATATTTTTAAGTATAGTAAATTATTTATAAATATAATTTAATTATAAAAATATTTAATAGTTAGAAATATTATAAATAAATATGTATATATATATATATATGTATATATATCTATATATATATATATATATATATATATATATATATATATATATATATATATATATATATATATATATATAATCATACAGCAAAGACCTTATTATTGCACTCACTGTAGGATGTTTGGGCATACTACAGACAGGTGCTTCAAACTTCATCCACCCCCCAAGAGAGCTCCATCCAATGTCAGGATTGATTTTACTCAGGAAAAAGCTTTTGAGGTGGGAACTACTCAGTTAGATCCTCATCCCCCCACAGAGATGCCCTCTCCACCTGAAGTGGGACCTCCTCCCACTCAAGTGCATATTCCTACTTATCATAATCCCAATCCCCCCACCCCAAACCACTTTAATTTTACCTATCTAAAACCCCACCCCACCTATCATTTTGTCTACCTCTCCCCCTCTGACCTTTCTTTCCCCTTCCCCCTCCAAACTGAGAGCTTTTTCTGATTCTATGGAGGAGGAAAGGGAAATTTAGACCCATTCCAAAGAACACTGAACTGAGTAGTTGGGATCAATTCAGACCCATCAGTCTTACCTCAGTTATAAGCAAGATAATTAGCAAAATCCTTGTCATAAGGATTCAGCCTCATTTAAATAAAATTATCAATCTGAATCAATCAGCATTCATTAAAGGCAGGTCCATTTCTATTAATGTGCTGTTAGCCCAAGAATTGCTCCTGGACCTAAACAAGCAGTGTAGAGGGGGTAATATAATCTACAAATTGGAGGGAAGGGTTATGATACTATCTGCTGGGATTTCATTTTAGAGGTGCTGTCAGCTAGGGGTTTCAATGAAAGTTTTTGTAATTTGATTCAAAGATTGCTCGACGAATAATTTCCACTCCCTTCGATAAATGGTTCCAATGTGGGGCCTTTTCTCGCTACCGGGGGCCTTAAGCGGGGGGACCCCTTTCCCCCACTCTCTTTATTCTTGCCATGGACCACTTCTCCTCAATGCTTAATCATTTGCAAAATAATCATCGAGCGAGTTAGATATCATCACAGATCCAACATTCCTATTTCTCATCTAATATATGCAGATGATGTCATGATTTTCTCCGATGCTTCTAAAAGGGATGTGACCAACATTTATAAGTGCCTCTAGATTTTTCAGGAACAGTCTGTCCTTAGTTTTAATAAAGCTAAGTGTCAAATTTTATTCTCTAAGAAGGTGTCTCAGGACACTAAACAGTGGGCTCTCAATCACACTGGCTTTTCCAGCACAACCTTACCTATCAAATATTTGGGGGTTCAGCTCAACATTTGCAGAACAAAGCAGACCCATCTGATTATACACATAACAAGATCTGCACTCACTCTGTAACTGGACCCACATTTATTTATCATCTGGGGGGAGACTTACCTTACTTAAAAGCATCCTTACTACCCTACCTAACTATCTTATGCAGATGACCACCACAAAAAAGAGCACCCAAGTGCAATTAGAAAGGGCTTTTAACTACTTTCTTTGGGTTGGTAAAAGGAAGCAGATACATTGGGCATCCTGGCAGAAAATGGTTAAGCCTGAATGGGCTGGTGGTCTGGGTTTTAAAGGCTTAAACCAAATGATTCAAGTGAACCATTGCAAGCTATGGATCAATTTTAGAGCCCAGGACTCCCTCTGGTATAATTTCCTGATGGGAAAATACTGTAAGCATACCCACCCTTCCTTGGTTACCCTTAAATTAGGGGACTCCAAAATTTGGAAAGTTATGGTAGAAAACAGATAGGTGGCTGAACATCTATTAAAAATCTTAACCTTTTGGAATCTGAAATTTTGGTATTCTTCATTCCATCTTGATGGCCCTTTCTGTACAGAAGATCACCACTATTTCATTTGATAGATCCAGACCTGACACTCCTGAATGGTCATCTATTAAAAACCAAAGTTCTTCCAAAGATATCTACACTAAACTGTTTAATTGGGATGCAGTACCCTGGGGAGAGATTTTCTGGGGAACTATCTTTCTCCTTCTATGGCTTTCTTACGTTAGAGGACTTTCAACCACTTCCTACCCACTGATGATATCTTAAAACTAAAAGGGGTCAGAGGACCTTCTTGCTGCAGTTTATGCCATAAGGAGGAAGAATCCATTACTCATCTATTCTTTGCTTGCAGTTTCTCCAAAAGGTCGCAGTCGATCTTCTACAGCGGACTCGACTCAACACATTAAATTTACAATGGGACAATCTAATCACTTGTTGGCTGATTGGAACAATGCTTGCATCTTCTTGCTCTCCCCCTCCTCACTGCTTGGATCATTTAGATGGCCAGAAATAAGGCAATTTTTTAGAATGTACTTATTAAGGAGAAGACTGTGCCTGGTCACTGCATGTCCTACTTGTAGAAGCTTATTAAATTCAAGAACTTCCCAAACATTTGCATCATTACCACCTCTCAAACCAGCTTGACCCCCAATATCACCAAGGTATTTTGGTTTCCGCCAAAGCATAATTGGGTCAAAGTGAACACAGATGGAAGTTATAAAACTGGAAATGCTGACATGGGTGGCATTTTCAAAAACCAGCAGGGGGTGTGTCTGCTATTTTTTAGGGCCCCCATAGTGGCAACAGATGCTTTAGATTCTGAATTACAAGCAGTTTTTTGGGCTATGAAGTTGGCAGTGAAGCTACATTGGACCTCCCTAATTGTGGAGGGAGATTCTCAAGAGATGTTTCAGATGATTGAAAACAACACTACTCTTAATTGGCATCATTATTCTTGGACCCATAAGATTCGGTTACTTACAACCCAACTCAAAGTACGCTTTCGGTTCAACTTCGAGAAGGAAATAAACCCGCCGACGGGCTTGCAAAAGCCGGTGCCCTCTCCTCCAGAGTTGTCCTTATCTACGACCCCCTTCCAAACTCAAACTTCTCATTCGTCGCTTGATCTCTTAGCTGCTCCCTATCTCAAACTGAACTATAGATGGTCGGTTTGGTTCGGTGGAATGTTTGTAGTTGTATCTTTCTTATGCTGTTTTTTTGTTTTGTTTTTTGGAGAAGACTTTTGACTTGTTATGTGTTTGGGGCCACTTCTCCATGGTTATGTACTAAAGTTTCCACTCTAACATGTAGGGGGCCTCTTGTAGCCCTTTCTTAATATATATATATATATATATATATATATATATATATATATATATATATATATATATATATATATATATATATATATATATATATATATATATATATATATTATTTTGTTTATTTTAAATATTTTATTTTAAATATTTTGTTTCTTAGTATTTTATTTATAAATATAATTTAATTATAAAAATATTTAATAATTAAATAAAATATAAATAAATATATATAGGTATATATAAATAAATATATATATATATATATATATATATATATTTAACAATATTTTTTTATTTTAACTATTTTAAGTATATTATATTATCTATAAATATAATTAAATTTTAAAAACAATTAATAGTTAAATAAATTATAAATAAATATATATATTTGTGTATATATAAATATATATATATATATATATAAATTTATATAAAATTATTTTTTTATTTTAAAAATTTTAAATATAGTATATTAATTATAAATAAAATTTAATTATAAAAATATTAAATATTTAAATTATATATATATATATATATATATATATATATATATATATATATATATATATATATATATATATATATATATATATATATATATATTTATATATTTATATAATATTATTTTTTTATTTTAAATATTTTAATTGTAGTATATTATTTTTTAAATAAATTTAATTATAAAAATATTTAATTGTTAAAAAAATTATAAATAAACTAATATATATATATATATATATATATATATATATATATATATATATATATATATATATATATATATTTATATAATATTATTTTTTTATTTTAAAAATTTTAAGTATAGAATATTACTTATAAATATAATTTAATTATAAAAATATTTAATAATTAAATTAATTATAAATAAATATATATATATAGGTATATATAAATATAAATATATATACATATATATATATTCATATATATATATATATATATATATATATATATATATATATATATATATATATATATATATATATATATATATATATAATATTATTTTTTATTTTAAATGTTTTAAGTATAGAATATTATTTATAAATTTAATTTAATTTAAAAAATAATTAATAATTAAATAAATTATAAATAAATATATATATATAGTTTATATATATATATATATATATATAATATTATTTATTTATTTTAAGTGTTTAAAGTATAGTATATTATTTATAAATATAATTTAATTATAAAAATATTTAATTATTAAATAAATTATAAATAAAAAATATATATAGGTACATACAAATATAAATAAATAAATATATATATATATATATATAATTATTTTTTATTTTAAAAATTTTAAGTATAGTATATTATTTATAAATATAATTTAAATATAAAAATATTTAACATTTAAATAAATTATAAATAAATAAATATAAATGTGTATATATAAATATACGATTTATATACATATATATATATATATATATATATATATATATATATATATATATATATATATATATATATATATAAATTTATATTATATAATTTTTTATTTTAAATATTTTATGTATAGTATATTATTTATAAATATTATTTAATTATAAAACTATTTAATAGTTAATTAAATTATAAATAAATATATATAGGTATATATAAATATAAATTTAATTATATATATATATATATATATATATATATATATATATATATATATATATATATATATATATATATGGTATTATATAAATTTTTATATATAAAAAATATTATTTTTTAATTTAAATATTTTAAGTATAGCATATTATTTATAAATATAACTTAATCATAAAAATATTTAATAATTAAATAAATTGTAAATAAAAATATATATAGGTATATATTAATATAAATTTATTTATATATGTTGACCTCATTTTTGATGAGGTCTTTTCTCCTCTCTCTCCTTAGTACTTAGGATCTAGCCTTAGGCTTTCCCTTTGACTATCTTAGAGGACTAGAAATGGAACCCATCACTTAGAAATTTAAACACCTCTTAACTCCCTGCAAACCCACAAGTTCGATTGTAAAACCCCAAGTCACTTGGAGGGTTAAGATCAAATGTTGAGGTTTAAAGGATGAGTTCCTTATGGATCTCTTTGGCCTTAGACTACCTCAGGTGGCCCTGTCCGGTGAGGGTCGACTCGCACACATTACACTTTCACACGCATTCCAAATCCTAAAACCATTCATGCTTAGCTTGACTTCCTGACTCATGTAGGTAATTCATATGGATGGACCTTAACCCCTAGACCCTTGGCTAAGAGGGTTAGGAACAACATAGATGAATGCCTCAAATGAGTCCTCTCGTAGCTCTTATGGGCTTGATATGGCTTCATGGCTCAACCAAAGAGATTCCATTCTACTCAAACTTGATCAATCTTCATTTTTTTCAAAATTTCAATTTTGACCCCCGGGGCCCTACACCCACTAAACCTACCAAATGTCCTTGAAGCTACCCAAAATTTACAAAAATTACCTAAATTACCCAAAATTCATCAAAATCAGCCCTAAATATTTCTCTTCACTCAAATTGATCATCCTTAGCCAAATATACCAAAATTTCCAAAAAATACCCCCCAATACCCTCCAAATACCCAAAATGCCCTTCTTAACCAAAAAATCCATAAATTCCAGAAATTTCCAAAAAATTCTAGAAAATCCCAAATATTCCCAATTTCATTTTCTTCAACTACACCATAGGCCAATTTTGTCAATTTAACCCACTTTTACTAAAACCCCCAATTTGACCCACTCTTAACCCAAGTGGACCCAATGTCAAACCAAATCACCCCAATTGACCTCAATTTTAATCCAACTCAATTATAAACTTTAATTCAATATCTTTAATATCAATTTAGACCAAATCCATGCCCAATTTGATTAACATTTGGATCTAATTCCAATTTGAACTTTAAAGCCCAATTTTGACCCATGACCTAAACTTAGCCCAAACCAACCCAATTCAACTCCAATTGGCCCCAAATCTTTTCTAAAACCTTCCCAATATCCCCACAAACAAAACACTAACTAGCATTGCCCCAAATTTGAACCTAAACTCCATCCAAACCTAACCCAAAACCAAAATCCCCATTTTGTGTCTAAACCCACCATAAACCCAAATGGGCCCAAATCTCAAAGTCAAAGCCTAACTAAAGTTGAAAACTCTTTGTGACACTCCCATAAACATTTCTCAACATTAATTTTACATCAAATCTAACCTTAGCCCAACCTTAGCCCAAGTTAGCCCAATTTGCCCACTTTAGTCCCTTTTCCAAAAAAAGCCCAAATTAAATCCAATTCCACTCTAAATGATACCAAATCTTTTCTAAAATGTTCATGACACATCCCTAATCTAAACCCAATATTTATTTGGCCCAACCCCTTACCAAATTTTCAACCAAAAGTTCATTTCCAAAGCTAAAAGCCCACTCCCTTAGAGCATTTAAAAGCCCACTTCCACCAAATCCTTAAAGAACAAAACCCTTTCCAAAGCACACATGAAATTTCCCCTCATCACCCCTTTGATTTAAATCAATCCCTAAAGTTCTAATTGATCATCCAATTATTCCAATCTTGGCCTCATGACAATCTCCCTTAAAATCATCAAAAATGCCAATATCCTTCTTCATGCAAATGACTTGACTTTTCCAAAGCCAAATGAAGCCACAATGGAGTTATTCACAAGCCATATGAAGCCATGATAGCTTGGCCTTGTCATCAATCCATTTATGGCAAGAGAGGGGAGCCCTTTAATGATTCCCTTAAAGTTGATTAAACATTCCCATGCTTCCCTTAACCTATGCTTAAACTTAATTGTACTTGGATTGTGACTTGACCCCACTAATCAAGCTGACCCAAGTGACTTTCTCTTCAGCCCAAACTAGCCTTGGGTGGTGCACTCAAACCAAACCCATGACTTGATCCAATTGAACCTAAAATGACCCCCTCACCATACCACTTAAAGCCAAGCTCTTTACACATGGCCAACCTCCATTGCTTGAACAAAATTCAAACCCTGACCTCACTGACCCTGAGGGTGACCCATGCTTGGCCGGCCAGCTACCACAGTCGCCGGAAAACACCATGGCCGAGAGCACCCATTTGATTCAAAAAATTCAAACTCACTAAGTCGAGCCGTCCCGACTCGATCGGGCTCCATCTCTCGTTCTTCCCTTGACCAAGGCAGCTGATCCCGAGCCCTAACTCCCCTTGGGAGGCCCTCCAGTCATGCCTATTTAAACCCACTACCTTCTCAGCCAAACAAGGTGATGAACCAGAGCTTAAAAAAACTCTGCCAAAATTGCTCCAGGACCCTCTCCTAACCTAAAGCAATTGATCCCCAGTGTCCCTTTGCCCTAATCCCCATTAACAGAGCTCAATTTCTCAGTAAAAAATTCACCCAAAAACCAGGTCAACTCTAAAACCTCCACCAAAATCAAATTAAACTCACCCACACCTGCACAGGACCAAGAGAAGGAGTTCCCCAGTGGAAGCCCCCTCACCAGGCCAGCCATTCTCTCTATCGTCCAAGCTTTGAAATCGGGCTTGGTGGAAGTTGTACCTAGGAAATTCCCGCAGCCAGAGACTTTATCTGGAACCTCCTTGGGTGCAATCGAAGGTGCCACAACTCTCTGATTGAAGCTTCAGTTCTCAGAGCCAAGGTATAGACCTCTCCTTCCTCCTGAGCTTCCAGTGATCTCTATTTTGATTGGCTTAATTTCATAGCATGTAAACCATATGGATGTGTTCTTCTCTTCAAGACGAATCCATAGAGCATAAGAACACGAAAATCCGTTGAGAAATGAGAGAGTTCTTATGGTTTTAGTGTGGACGGTCACGAGTGCACACCAGTCGTAGACGATGACTAGGCTTCGTCCGATTGAGCGTGTATCGAGTGGACGGTCCAGATTGCACCGGATCGAAGGACGTTACATGAACCGTGGGCCCCCAGAGCACTGAGTCAGATGGCGACATCGAATGGGAGCGCGACGCGTGGGCTTTCAGAGCTACCGAGGATGAGTCAGCGCTGCGTGGATAAGTAGAAAAATATGGATTTTTTTTTATTTATTTAAATACCCAGAACTTAGAAAAACTATATCTTTGTGTAGAAAAATCACAAAAATAAACTAAAAATACTTTCTTGCTCAGTGAATAGAGGAAAATAATGTGGAAAAGAAATCAAGTTATTTTGATGAGTTTTTTATTTTTAATTAATTATTTACTCATTTCAGTATTTTAATTCTCCATTTGCATAGACAATTCACCATGACATGAGATCATAGGGCTTTTGAAGCATCTGATTTTGGGAACATTCCCTGAATTTTTCAAGGTCAGAGGCCATCTTTATGGCAAGTTATGTATTTTTTAAGTTTATGTCAATGTTTTTGGTATTTTAATTCCATTAATTAGTATATTGCTTAGAAAATTCTAAGAAATTTTGGGGAAGTTTCTTAGGACCAGAGGACCCTAGGATAATTATATTTTTGAATTAATTCATTAAGAATAACCCTAATTGGCCTAATTACTCAAAACTGAACTTTAATTAATTAGGGTTAACTACTCATCAAAAGAACTTAAAAATAATTCTCCACTAATCTTTAGAATAAGAGGGACCTCACATAAAAATTTGTAATCAATTGGAAATGTTTAACCCCACTAAATGAATTAATTAAGTCACATGACCAAAATTAAACTTTAAAAATTCATAACTCCAAAAATACACTTTAAAAATTCACAAAATTTATTTTGGGACTTCTCTGATGTTAGGGGAGTCTAAGATAATTAAAATTAAAATTTTCTAAAAATCTTCATTTTCCACCATATTTTAATATTTTAAATAATTAAAAAATAATAAAAATCACAAAAATATTAAAAATCATAAAAATGTCATATTTTGACTCCTAATCACTTAGGAACAAACCAAATATTTTTCCCAAGTCTCAAAGTAAAGATATTGAATTTTAAATGCTTAAAACAATTTTTGAATTAAAAAATGAATTTTCCAACCTTTTCACTAAATTAATTCTAATAAATCAAAGAAAAATTATAAAATTATAAAATTTGTTTCTCTGAACTCCTTGAGGTCAGAGAGATTTAAGAAAAATATAAAACTTAATTTTAAAAATTTATTTTATTTTATAATTAATTAACACTCTAAAACTCAAAATAATTATAATAAATAAAATATAATTAAAAAATTCACCAAAATTGGTCTAAGTGGTCCTCTGGTCATTAGGGATATCCCATAATTTTCTTAAGGACAGAAGCTTTACCTTGGTCATGTTGTTGAATTTCTATTGAAAATCCCTATTTTTCATTAAAATAATTATATAAATTAAATTAAATTCAGAAAAATCACATATTTTCCTCTAATGTCTTAATTGACATATGAGTGAAGTGTCATAAAAATTTCATGTTCATTTGAGCTCAATTTAGTGAGTTATGAAATAAATAAGCCTAAAGGGGCATTAAGGTAATTAAAGGATTTTAACCCTAATTAATATTTATATTTAATCAAGGGGAGGGTAAAATATCTGATTTTAAAATTTTCATTAGAAGATTGAAACCTAGAGAATTAAGGGGTAGAAACCCATTAATCATCTTGAAAATATTTAAAGTAAACCTTAATTAATTAAACAATTTGAATTTTGGAAGAATAAGTTAAAATTTGGATCATTAAAATGGGGATATAATTTAGAGAGACTATAATAACTTAAACTAAAATCCCTAAATGAATCACTTTAATAGTATTTAACTTTTAATTAAATTTAAAGTGACAATTGAAATTAATAATTAAATAATTAAAAGGAAAGTGAACCTTAATTAAATTAAAACTTAAAATATTAAACAACTTGATAATTAAATTGAAATAAATTTAAAACATTAAAAAGAAAACAAAAATTTAATTTCAAAAATCACTTGAAAACAAATTTAAAACAATCTTGAAACAGCAAAATCAATTTCATAAAAATAAATTCTTAATTAAAAAAAAGAATAATCAAACCAATTAAAAGTTAATCTAGAATATTACAATTAAATTAAAATTAAATCATTAAAGTCTAAATTAAATAATTTAAACTCCTCTTTCAATTCAAATGGTTTAAAGCACTTAAGAATAAAACAACTTGAACACTATTCCAAACTTAAATTTATTAAAACTTTATAACTAAATTAAATCACCTTAAAACATTAATTCTTATTTTAAATCGTTGAAATTCTTAATAAACTGATTTGCCCCCTAAAGGTTTTCGTTATTATAACTCTTAAGTAAAGCATCAAGTGAAATGTCACTTTACTTATAGGATAATCAAACATCCTAATTCACTGAGCAAGAAACTAAACTAAATTTTGAGATGATTAATTCACGTGTGCAATAAAACTCATTTGGACTCAAAATAATCCCAAAAATATCGAAAAGATGTTTATGACTCGTCCTAAACACTTCCTCAATATGATGAGATGTTTTAGAAGAACAATTGAATTTAATTGTTCTTTCATGATGAAAATCATCCTTAAACAAAAATACAAGAACCTAGATGTCATAGGAGATGACTGACAATAGGATTAGGAATTTGGTAGACAACCAAAACCCTTCTCTTAGCTTTACCTAGGTACTTATTATAAACATTTAAATCCCTTAACATGTGTTTTAAGTGCAGCTTGGAATGACGAGAAGACTCTCCAGGTACACTTTTATTTTATTACAATTTACTTTATTGCAATTTATTTATATAAGCTGCACTTTACTCTTCTTGCATGTTAAACAAGATTTTTGCATGAAAACTAAAACCTTTAGGATAGACACAAAACTGAAACCCAAAACTAAATTAAAAGTCACAACAAGATAAAATCCACCACCACAACATTTCAAAAGATAAAACAACTCAAAATTTAATCACAAACAGAACACAAAACTACAATTGCAATTAAATTAAAACATCTCGTTGGATGATCGGGAATGCGTCGGATGATGTAACCTACGTGTTGCTAACGGGATTTCCCACGGTCTAAATGAAAGTGTGGAACTCATTCAGTTGAGTTTAGCAAATTCATCTGGACTAACTGAATCCGATAAAAATAACGGTGTCGGAATGATGGAACCGTGGGATCTTAACCGGTGTTGTTATAATCAACTTTAATATTCCCCTAACAAAATATTAAAACACCTGGACTTTAAGACTTCTAAACCAAAACACTTCTCTCATCTCTTGATTATCATTTTCTAAAACTAAACCTCTGACACAACAAGGAGCTTCGAGCATAGTGGGCAGCACGGCCATCGTCGTCAGCAAAACTCGGGTCTACTTCAACAAGACTTTCCTTAGAATTAAATAACCAAGCCATAGGATTTCGAGGTAGTTTACCTAGTGCAAACATAAATCCTCAACTTTTTGTTAGGCATTTACATAATCATATTATGTAAATTAAGCCCTAACTGGTCTTAGGACTCTGAGGTAGTCGTTCGGGACGACATAAACCCTCACATCTTCGAGGCTATTTGTATGATTATGTCATACAAATATAAGTCCTAATTAATTAAAATTGGCAAGATTGAAACATTAAGTAAATTCCCAAATTGAAGCCAAACAATAGGATAGTTTGGGAAGATGCCAAGATTCTTCTTGGATCCTCAGCTTCTCCTACTTCTCTTCCTTTGGAATCTTAAAATAAACTGTTCCGAATTTGAGCTAATCCCTTTTGAAATTTCCAAAATCCAATTCATTTGAAACCTTAAACTTTCAAATTCTTGAGACCAAAACTACTAATCATTATCGAGAGTTTTCTTAAATGATTCTCATCATTTAAGATGTAATTAACTATAAGGGCTTGCCCTTATAGGGAACTTTAAGAACCCAGGTAATATAAACCCTGCTTGAATTCTTCATATTTAGTAGGGGAACTTGTCGGCTTATAAAATTGTTTCGCAGACCAAACGGATGTCACAAATCTTCTAGTTTATTTAATTGAGCCCCATCCTCAAGTAGTGTGTTTGTCCTTCGAGATTGATACACGGTTTGTGGTGTGGTGCTCGTTTATATAAACTATTTGGGATGTGAGATCGGTTTAATTTCATATCTTAAAATTTTTTAAATTTAAAATTATTTTCAAAACCAAACGTTACTTTCTAAATTATATATATATATATATATATATATATATATATTTAAATTAAATTTAAAATCTAAAATTCACCGACAATTTCTGTAGGCGACCCCTTTTCAAAATACAACACTCAACCTAAAAATATGCCAACAACTTCTGGCGACTCCGCTGGGGAGTGGTTCCTCTATCCATTTTGATCAGATGGTTTTGCTTTCATAAATCCATAGTGTATCTATGTCCCTAGTGGAGCAAACTACCATTCTTTCTGTTGGCATACTACGTTCATTTTTATCTTAAACGGGTATAGCCAACTCCTCTCGGATTTAGGAGCCATCTGTTTAGACACCCCTAAACAGAGAGGTTCGAAATCCTTTTACCTCTTTTCTGAGGTGGGGTGGACCCCCAATAGGTGTTAGCTTAGGAGCGGTCCTTCGGGTCGAGAAGTCTTACGAGACTTTCTCTTCCTTTCCAATTCTGAATCGGGTCCTTTACCTTTTCTATACCTTTAATCATTTTGTTCCTAACAAACAAATCCTCTAATAAACAATCTTCTAATAAACGAATTCTCTTAAAAATCACAAATGCATTAAGATAAACGAGAATGTGTTCGGACTCTTTCTTTTTAGTTCTAAGTTTTGTGACGAAGGGAAGCATAATTTGGGACTGACGTTTGGAATCTGCCCTGCAGAAAATGACTACACCAAAGTTAATTTTCTCCTTCACCAATGGAATGGACTTCGCCGTCTATAAGGATGAACTGCCCGACAATGGAATCATCCGTTTTGGACAAGGATTATACAATACAGATATCAAGTTCGCTGACGTCACTCTCTTCACACTAATGGACAAAGTGCCAGAAACTGAGGACCCCGTAATTGAGTTCAACCTGAAGTCGAATCAAGAATTCCCTCCACTGCAAAGGGTTCCAGCTGAAAGAAGTACTGCTATTCGTAGGAGGACTGTTGTCTCTACCCCCACCGGTCTAGTCATCT
This sequence comes from Papilionanthe hookeriana x Papilionanthe teres, assembly GCA_022702705.1. Classification (NCBI taxonomy): domain Eukaryota; kingdom Viridiplantae; phylum Streptophyta; class Magnoliopsida; order Asparagales; family Orchidaceae; genus Papilionanthe; species Papilionanthe hookeriana x Papilionanthe teres. The sequence continues at coordinate 372,469 of CM040438.1, forward strand.
CTCGCACCTACCCCAGCACGCCAAGCCGAAGGGGAAGGAAATCCATGTCTTCGATGAGCCTCGTCACCGTGGAGGGTACAGATTTTGCTACAATACCATCTGTTTTCGAGACTGGGTCCAGTTCAAGAGTTGCACCCCTAACTCGGATTCAAAGGAGAAATAGAAGAAGAAAGATATCCAGGATTGAGAAAGCCAAGGCCGCTGAAGTTGCTTTCCTGGAAGAGCTCCCTGAACTGCCTGAGTATATACTTCTGTTGGAAGGAAGTAAGTTTCACCCCCTCTCTGCTGCATCGAATGAAGAAGACGTCTGAAGGATTGCCGCTACACTACCCCGACCTGCATACTATAGTAACTACAAAAGAAAAAGGGTTAAGACTACGTCATTTGCTCAGCTACAAGCTGTGATAAAAAAATTGGCAAAGAAAGAAAGATGCCCTGTGTCAGAAGTCCTAAGAAGAATGGGATGAGTGCTAGCTAGATCCCGCCTCAGACCGCGAGTAGAACCTGTCATTGCCATAGAGAAACCAAGGAAGAAATGAGAGCTAGTTCACCTGTTGTTGTATCGGGCCATCATATTAGGGAGGACACCACCTACCAAGCATGTAGCCGACGGACCATCCGGTCCTGGGCCGTCTCGCCGCAAGAAGGATGGTGTGGCGACCTATTATTACCGAGCCGAGACCAACACAACGTCCTGAGAAGAAAAGCCTCATCAATGAGCTTGAATCTGAAGGAAGGCTACTGCAATAAAAGAAACTACAGAAAAAGAAGTTCAACAGCCATCACACAACAACTGCGAGATCGTCTGGAAGAGACCCCTCGAGGATGATATAGGAAAGCTAAGGACGAATATCTGACGGTTGACAAAAGAAAGAGGAGAAAAGTTAAAAAATGAAGTTGATTCATCAGAGTTCATGGATGAGGAGTATACCGAGATCAATATGGTTGAGACACGAGCATCATCAGTTTCGCAAGGTACTCCGGCAGCTGCGGAAAGAGATGAACCGGAAGTGATGAGAGCACAGCTTCGGGAAAGAGATGAAACAATTTCCCAGATGGCAAAGAGCATGGAAGAGATGGCTGCTGCTTTAGCCACTCTCCAGAGTCAGGTGCAACCTCAGAAAGAAACACCCCCAGAGATCATCCATGTTGCAGATGGAGGAAAAGAGATCATATCCGTTAACGGAGATGAGCCACCAAAGAAGGATTTTGCACAGAGCATGATTCCCGAAAAGGACATTAAAAACATGGTAGAACAGCAGGTGCGAGAAGCTTTAGCACAATCTCAGAGTGGAGCATCTATTCAGACGGGTAGGCCTTACCCTGAAGAATTTGATGTAGTCCAATACCCGAAAGGCTTTTTACCACCTCTGTTTAAGACTTTTGATGGAACGGGAAACCCCAGACAGCATGTCGCACATTTTCGTGCTAGTTGCTGCAATGCCGGTGGGAGTGACGCTTTACTCTTCCATCAGTTCGTCAACAGTTTGTCAAGGATATCCTTCGACTGGTACGCAGAATTGCCAAATGGTTCAATTAAGACCTTTTTAGAGTTAGAAAACCTCTTCGTTAAGCGGTTTGCCGGGACTCGGCACCACATCACCATCGGTGATCTGGTGGTGGAGCACCAGAAACTGAACGAAACTCTAGTGGATTACATAATTCGATGGAGAAATTTAAGCATGAAGTGTGAACCCCAACTTCAGGAACAGTATGCGATCGTTATTTTGCTAAAAAGTATCCACGGCCCGATAGCACTTCTCCTTAAAGGATTTACAATCAAGACTTTTGAGAAGCTGCTTAGCAAGGCCGGGAGCTTGCAAGAAGAGGCAAAAAAGTTAAGTTTCGTGGACAAGAACGATAAACAGAAGCCCGTAAAAGCATTCGAAAAGAAGTTCGTAATCATCGCGGCAGTCGAGAAAGGCAAGCAGCCAGTACAGATACAGCCAGAGCGGCTACAACCTAGCTATCAACCACCGCAACGTACTTACCAACAACCTCAGCAGGGTTATCAACAGCCTCGACCGAGCTATCAGTCGCCTCAGCATTATGAACAACTTCCTCGTCCACAGCGTACCCTGAAAGATTTTCTGAATAAGGAATATCCATTCAAAACTGAAGCAGTAGCGAAGATGTTCTGCAGTTTAATGAAGACACCCGATTTTTAGTTACCAGAGCCCAAGAGGCCGGAAGAAGTCAATAAGAAAGATCATCCAAACTATTGCCCTTACCACCGGATGCTTGGGCATAAGATAGAGGATTGCATCACTTTCAAGATTTGGCTTGACGACAATCTCCGGAAAGGGAACATAACGATCCCGAAGGAATACATGAAGGAACCCCAAAAGGGAGGTTCCGTCAATGTTATTTCAACGGATCCTATTGTTCCAATAGACTCTTACACGACCCATGATGGATGGAGTACCATCTGGATAAAGTCTTCAAAGAAAATCTTGGATCATATCCAGAACGCTTCGGTACACGCTTCAACTTAAAGTTTGAAACCTGCCGAGCCGGTGCTATCGCTTGCGATTAAAGAACCGCCCCATAAGGAAGAGAAGATCGTGGAAGAAAAGAAAACTGAGGCTTCAAAAAGTAGACTAGGGGCTGCTTATCCTAGGATGGTTATTTCCGATTAGGGGCAGAAATCCCTCAAACCTCTGACTCTGTATGATTATTTGCTCGCCCTGGCGGGATCTTATAATGATAAGAGTTTTGGCGTTGGCTACGTTTTGACTGTTTCTAATGATTACGTAACAAATGAAAACCAAGCTAATCCGGATCTCGATTTCGATACGAATAACGATTCTCAAATCATACTAAACCTCAATGACCACGATGAAGGAGAAGACATTCACAAGGATGGCTACGAAAGCCCAACAAGCGGCGAGTCTATTTGTGAATTTTGAGGAGCTCCGATTGCAATAGAATTAGAGTCATCAGATTCTGAAGCAACTGCAAAAGAGCCAGTCATTCCAATTAAAGAGGATACACTGGCGGATTCGGCACTGCGATGCGAAGAAATAACTGAAGTCAACCTAAGAAGCAGAAAAGTTCTACCTCCGAGAATGGGTCCAAACGATAAAGGAAAGCAGGTGGTTGCTAAGGGGGAGCCAACCCCAGCAGAGGAATTGCCTATTCGGGAAGAAACCGAGGAACATGGTGATAAAGTGGACTATAATGTGCTAGCCCATCTTAGGAAGCTACCAGCCAAACTGAGCATATACGACGCTCTGATCTTGTCAAAGGAGATGAGGGAAGCTCAGATCAAGGCTCTACTTGATCCAGAGACTTGTTTAGCTCAAATGACCGGTAATTCCTTCGACGAGGTTTGCTCGTTAAAAGAACAGCGAGGTGTTACCTTCACGGACAATGATCTATTACTGGGAACAGTGGATCACAATCGACCGTTGTACATTTCAGTCACTATTGGAAAGTTTACGCTCTCCAAGGTGTTGGTTGATCCAGGAGCATCAATCAACATAATGAGCCTTCGAACGTTAGCATATTTGGAAATTGATGCTCGCGACCTCGAAGCAGACAAGATGTTATTAAGAGGGTTCAATCAGAAAGGAGAAATAGCTCTTGGATCGATAACATTACTGATGAAGACTAGTGATTTAGCAAAGACAACCGCAAAATTCCACATAATTGATTCTGAAACATCATTCAACGCTCTACTGGGTCGACCATGGATCCATGAAAATCGGATGGCACCGTCGTCTCTGCACCAGTGCATAAAGTATTACGAAGGAGGAGAACAGTGTATCAAAGGTGACTTGCAACCATTCTTCGTACACGAGATTGGAATTCATGAAGATGCAGCCTATTACGCGCCTACGAAGAAAACAATCTTTTCCAAAAACACCGTACCAAATGAAGTAATAGAAGTGCAAGATGATAAATAGCCTGAAATTCTAGTCCAACAGTTACTCACCACTCCCTTACGGCAAGATGGTGAAGGTTTCTCCATAACTCGCACCCGAGGTCGAGGCCGGGGACGGGTCGTGGAAGAGATGTTAGAACAGTTGGACAGAAGAAACCAGTCACCGACGTTGATTGGGAGACCAGTCCCGAAGAAGAAGAAATCAAGAAAGAAGCAGCAACAGTAAATCAAAAGAAACCCCAGTTCAAGATCTCTCTCGAAGATGAAAAGAATGAAGAATACAAATCAATGTACGAGAAGATTAACCATTATGTACATACTATGACCCTGACCCCGATCCATTCTAATAAGATCGAGGGTATGGTGGTTAAGGAAGTGCATGGTGGTGGTACTAAACCAATCAAGTTTTACCGTGGTGCTTCTTCTTCCAATACTGAAAAAGATGTACAATTCGAAGATGTTACTTCATCTGAATTAATGGAATTGCCTTTTGAGTGGTATTCTCCGTGTCAAAATTTAATTCAACGTGCTGTCTTACCTCGACGATGGACAAAAGGCCGATCACAACACTTTGAAAAATTATGGAACAATGTCAGTCGGCCTCCCAATTCAAAACATGGTCTCGGATTCGGCACAGTAGGATCAGTTGACGATACGAGATTTTGCTTGGTTGTCACTTGCAAGCCTAATGAAGACCGCTTGGAAGCCTCGGAAGATCTCAAAGATCCGCAATCGAAATGCTCCGCCGAATTCGAAGAAGAAATTAAATCTACAATAGACGAGTTAATGGAAGTTAACTTAGGTACTAGCGAAGGGCCTAGGCAGACCTTTGTTAGCTCCTTACTCGATAAAGAAGACTCTGAAGAGATAATCAGACTACTGATGGAATTTAAGGACTATTTTGCTTGGAGTTATGATGAAATGCCAAGATTAGCTCCAGAAGTTGCAGTTCACAGGCTAGGAGTGGATCACACTGCTGTTCCAGTCAGACAAGCTCCGAGAAGATGCGTCTAGAGATTGAACAACAAGTAATAGCTGAAGTTAAGAAGCTAATAGATGCTAAATTTGTCCGTGAAGAGCAATACCCGACTTGGTTAGCTAATGTGGTACCAGTCAAAAAGAAGAATGGTCAGATCAAAATCTGCGTGGATTTCAGAGATTTGAATAAAGCCTGTCTAAAGGATGAATTCCCACTACCAATTCCAGAATTGATGATCGACATCGCTTCAACACAAGAAATCTTTTCTTTCATGGATGGATCTTCGGGATACAACCAGATAAAGATGGCACCGGAAGATGAAAAGCTCACAGCCTTCAGAACACCAATTGGAGTGTACTACTACACAGTGATGCCATTTGGATTGAAGAACGCAGGAGCAACTTATCAAAGAGCAATGACTGGGATTTTTGATGATCTCATTCACAACCAAGTCGAGTGTTACGTGGATAATGTGGTCATCAAGAGCAAACTAAAGGAAGATCATTTGTATGATTTGAGAATTGTTTTCGAGCGATTAAGACAATATAACCTTAAGATGAATCCCTTGAAATGCGCCTTCGGCGTCACCTCTGGGAAATTCTTAGGATTTGTTGCTCGACATCGTGGAATTGAAATCGATCCGAAAAAGATTAAAGCTATCTTAGAAATGCCGCCTCCCAAAACCTTGAAACAACTACTATCCTTTCAAGGAAAATTGACATATCTTCGACGCTTTATCTTGAATTTGTCAGGAAGGTGTCAGCCTTTTTCTACTTTGGTCAAGAAGGATGCCAAGTTTACTTGGGACTCCAAATGTCAACATGCCTTCGATGACATCAAATAGTATTTAATGACACCTCCTGTTTTAGCAGCCCCAGTCTCGGGTAGACCGTTGATACTTTATACCGCAGCTCTAGACGACTCTCTCGGAGCCCTGCTAGCCCAGGTCAATGATGAGGGAAAAGAAAATGAGCTCTATTACCTAAGCCGTCGTCTCATTCCGACGGAAGTAAAGTATCCTCCTATTGAGAAGCACTGCTTGGCCCTGATCTTCGCCGCACAGAAGCTCAGGCACTACATGCTTTCTCATAAGGTCAACCTTATTTCGAAGTTTAATCGGTTGCAATATTTGTTGACCCGTCCGACACTTTCCGGCAGACTTGCTAGTTGGTTAATGATACTATTGCAATTCGATATAACTTTTGTTCCTCTTCGTGTCGTAAAGGGACAAGTCCTGGCGTACTTCCTTGCAAGACACCCTTTACCGACGGAATCGCCTCTCAATGACGACTTGCCGGACGAGCGGATAATGAGCCTAGAAGACCCCAATGATCGGCTTTGGAACCGTACTTCGACGGAGCATCTTCGACGACATAAAGATAAAGAATCGCAAACGATAGTGCCTGTAAGGCGGGAATCGGACTAATCTTTATAACACCGGAGCCGGGGATGTTAAGGTATTCCTATCACTTAACGTAACCGTGTACGAATAATGAGGCGTAATACGAAGCCCTCATAACGAGATTGGAATTAACCATTCGGATGGGGATAACAGACATCAATATCTACAGAGATAAACAGTTGATCATTCAGCAAGTTGCGGGACAGTACAGGATTTTAAAACCAAGACTTGTGCAGTACTTCCAGTACGCAATGAAATTGTTAGAGCAGATTCCGAAAGTAACAATCTATAAGATTCCCAGAAGAGAAAATGCTCTCGTAGATGCGTTAGCTCGACTTGTAAAAGAATTTGTCTGCTTACAGGATGAGTCAGGTGAAGTGTCAGTTCGAGGACGATAGGTCCTATCACAGCTCGACATGGATACAATACACAAATCAGAAGGAAAAGAAAAAGAATCGGTTGCAGCAGTAACAGAAGTTACAGAAGATTGGAGGCAACCATTAATAGACTACTTGCAAACAGGAAACCTACCAGACGATAAGTCGATAGCCCATCAAATCAAGAAAAGAACTCTGTCTTACGCATTAATAAACAATACATTATACAAAATATCTTTTGATCAGATGTGGCTAAGATGCCTGAGCGGGTCCGACGCTCGTGAAATTGCTAAAGAAGTACACTCAGGACTTTATGGCGCTCATCAGTCGGGTCCAAAAATTAAAATGAAGATTAAAAGATTAGGGTATTACTGGCCCTCGATGATGACCGATTGCATGAAGATTGCCAAAAGTTGTCACCAGTGCCAAGTGCATGGAGTGGTTCTACATTAACCTCCAAATGTGCTATATCCGACAATCGCGTCGTGGCCATTTGAGTGTTGGGGCACAGATTTTGTGGGTCCGATAGAACCGCCTTCTTCAAGAGGACATTGCTTCATTCTTGCAACTACAGATTAGTTTTTTAAGTGGGCAGAAGTAGTACCGCTCATGGAAGTGAAAGCACATCACGTGCTACAATTCTTCAAGAATCAAGTCATCTACCATTTTGGGGTACCGCGCAGAATCATTTCGAATAATGAGTCTGCGTTCAAGAGTACGAAAATCAACAATTTTGTCAGAAGACACGGGGTCGACTGGAGCTATTCAACAATCTACTACCCAAGAGCGAACGACTTAGCCGAGGCTTTTAATAAAACTCTCGTCCAAATCCTAAAGAAAACTTTGGATGACAATAAGAGAAATTGGCACGAGAAGTTGTTAGAAGCCTTATGGGCCTACAGGACGACTTTCAGAACTCCCACTCAGTCTACGTCTTACGCCTTAGTGTACGGGTCCGAGGCCGTTCTACCCTTAGAGGTTCTACTTCCATCACTCAGAATTGCAGTTGCGAACAAGATCACTACAGAAGAAAATGCCAGATTACGACTAGAAGAATTGCAAAGCTTGGAAGGGAAAAGACTTTCAGCACAGCAGAATTTGGAACTGTATCAAGCCATGATAATCCAAGCCCATGATAAATTAGTCCGTCCAAGGACATTCAAGGTCGGTGATTTGGTTCTAGTACTAAGAAGACCTATTCTTGCACACCGCAAGATAGGAGGTAAATTTGAACCAACATGGGAAGGGCTATTCGTGGTCGAGACAGTCTACTCAGGAGGTTCCTACCAGCCTTGTAAATTGCTGTGGAGAACGACCTATGCTTCCAATTAATGGACGATATCTAAAGAAGTATTACGCAACCTGATGTTTCGAAGGATGAATCCTCATTCCTAGAAGCACGGGCACAGTAATTACTTATGACTGAGTCCGAACCCAAAAATATAAATAAAAAAGGGGATGATAAAGAAAATCGTTAAAAAAAAATGTTAAAAGAAAACATGTGAAATCATGATAATAAAGTTTTTATCCTTCCTTTCAAATCGAGTCTCACTCTTAATCTTTCTTCATCTTTTCCTACTCCTATTTAAATTTGAAATAAACGAATAAAAGCTCTTCCTTAATGAACAAATTATTTTTCTTAGTACAGCCCCTGATCCTTTCCTTGTTTTTCGCAGGGAAATGTCGAACGTGCGGTTGGTTCTGAACTTTAAGAATAGCGTGAGTCTAGCACTCGATAAAAAGAGGATGAATGATGGAGCCGTGATTGAGATCAACTCTGAATTCACACCAGCCGGGCTACAGTAGGAAGAAAATGATTGGACCCCGATTGATCGGGAAGAACTCCGCAGCCCATACAGTGATGAAATTGGGTGGCTCAAGTCAACCATCTACCAGCAAGAAGAGAAAAGTAAATACCGCTCATGCAACAGGAGAAGATAAGAAAGTTAAGTCCGTTGTTGCTACAGCAGAGGGCAGGCTTGTCAGCGCCATGCCCACAGAAATCCAAGGGGTAAGAGAGCTACTCTCACTGCCACCCAGCAGAGGAATAAGAATCGCCGCATTCGCAAGACGTTAACCAAGTTAGCAGCAGATCAACATGAAGAGACAATTGCTACCATCAATACAAATACTCCGAAGAAATTAGTTCGTCAGGAACCTGAAAGGAGGAGACCAACTCCAAGGAAAGCAGAGCAGATAAAGGAAATCCAAAGAAGAGCAGAAATAGAATCAGTGCCTCGACGCCAGAAAAATGCACTAGTTTTAAAGAGTCTTGTTGAGAAAGCAACCCCGGAGGATGTCCCGACAGAGACTGTCCCCAATGAGCCAAGACATGCAGGAGAGCGTGTCGGGGTTGAACCATACATTCCCCAGTACGTTACTAGACATCGCCATTGCAGATAATTCCAGAATATGAGTTGGAAAGAATGCAGAATGTTGAAAAGAAAACTTTTGAATACTTTGAGAGAATCGGAGGCAAGAGGATCAATATCTTGAAGGCCTCGAGCCGCATACAAATGTATTCTCGCATTATGAACAACGGCAAATTATAGATCGCATCGTCGAACTTCGGAAAATGGGCCGAGTCGGTCGTCTGAGGGAGAAAACTTATTCAGAACCCCGAAGGTGGATGCCAGGAAAAGGAAGAGTTATGATCCAATGCGGATGTTGCTACAACTTCGCGGTAGACAGAAAAGGAAATCCACCAGGGATACTCCGTCGCAGTGAGGTGGATCCGATACCGTATATTATTAAAAGACTGGTAAAGAGGATGATAACATGGAGGGTATTGCCTGCAGATTGCATACCCAACAGCTGCATCATTTACATCTACACGGAGGGTGACTGCATACCTCCACACATAGACCATCATGATTTCGTTAGACCTTTTTGCACAGTGTCTTTTGTCAACCAGTGCAATATCACGTTCGGATCTGACCTCCGGATAGCGAGCCCCGTGAATTCCGAGGGCCAGTAGAGATACCACTACCGGTAGGTTCCGTCATGGTGTTAAAAGGGAATGGAGCGGACATCGCAAAGCATTGCATTCCAGGAGTGCCTGTTGAGCGGATCTCTATTACTTTCAGGAGAATGGATGACAGAAAGATTCCTTTTCACTTCCAGCCAGATCCAGAGTTAGAGAACCTCCGGCCTTACGAGCTGTGAGTTACATGGGAGATAGCACATCTCTAATGCACATCCATAAGACATTCCAGCCAAGGATGACTTGGAAGGTGATGTTATTGTCCATGTATCTCACTATTCAGACATGGATTTTTGCAGATGCTTTTAGAAGAAACTTGAAGAATCTTACACAATCCGTTTTGGATTTATATGGATTGTATGTGATATTAAACTCTTAAAGAAAATATCATCATGTTTTGGATCAAAATGTATGATGTATTTTTGACGAGATTGGAATGAAAGTGACCATGTCATGTTTTGCCTTCACCTCTTTTTGTGTAAATTGACTGGGAAACGCCATTAAATTAAAAGAACTTCAAACAAAGAACAAAGAAAATATAAAAATAAATGAAAACTCTCTAAAAAAAATCTGAATGTCAAAATAAACTACGAATAAACACGAACTCTAAATAAATGTGAACCCTAAATTGAAAAAAATCAAGCTAAAATCAAATTACAACAAGCGACTAAGACAAATTCCTGAATCTGAAATCCCCAGCCTTCAGCTATTCTCAAATCTCTTTTTAACTCTCCATGTTTCCTTCTATATTTCCTTCCCTCTTTTGAGAAGGTCGACTGAATCTACTGACACAGAACCATGAAAATTTTTTATTTGGTTCTGATGGCATGGATTCATATCCTTCGCCAAATAATCAGACTTTGATCGATCCTCGTGGGACGTGAAACACTTTCACGTCTCATTCTAAATCTTCCGCTAAACTCAAATCTCCACAAAGAAATTTTAGCCTTTTAAACCTTCGAGATCGGAACCGCATTTCGGTTCTTCTTTAAACCTTCGAGATCGGAACCGCATTCAATTCTCTTAAACCTTCGAGACTCGGAACCGCATTCCGGCTCTCTTTAAACCTTCGAGATCGGAACCAGCATTTCGCTCTCTTTAAACCTTCAAGACTAGAACCGCATTCCGGTTCTCTTTATTCTAGTTCTCTTTAAACCTTCGAGACTGGAACCAGATTCCAGTTCTTTTTAAACCTTCGAGACTGGAACCAGATTCCAGTTCTCTTTAAACCTTCAAGACTGGAACCATATTTCAGTTCTCTTTAAACCTTCGAGACTAGAACCAGATTTCAGTTCTCTTTAAACCTTCGAGACTGGAACCCGATTCCAGTTCTCTTTAAACTTTCGATATTAGTACCTAAATTCTGATTCTCATCCATTTCAATCGATACTTAAACTCCGATTCTTACTCCGAGGCTGGTACCTAAATTCCAGTTCTTTTCGCAATACCGAGGTTGAAACCTAGGTTTCAATTCTCATTTCAAATCCAGATTCCTTGAATTGATTTTAAATTAAATCTCAATCGAAATTAAAACTCAGAACAAATCGAAATCTAAACTCACACATTAAAAAAAACTCGAATAGAAAATGAAATGAAATCTAAATCATTTCCCGCATCTTACGATCTGGAATTCACCTCCTTTTCTTTTCCCCAGCGAGAGTTCAGGGTTCTCCAGTCTTGGAGATATACTCGATACTCCCTAGCAAAAATTTGTTTCTACTCTGTTCTGAGTGTGTCACTTAGACGTCTGTGTTGGTTTTGTTGATCTCTTCAGTCAACGTCAATACACGCGGTGTGCTTGGTTAACACACCACACCTATTGGGGGTCCATTTGTTGACCTCATTTTTGATGAGGTATTTTCTCTTCTCTCTCCTTAGTACTTAGGATCTAGCCTTGGGCTTTCCCTTTGACCATCTTAGAGGACTAGAAATGGAACCCACCACTTAGAAATTTATAAACACCTCTTAACTCCCTGCAAACCCCATAAGTTTGATTGTAAACCCCCAAGTCACTTGGAGGGTTAAGATCAAATGTGGAGGTTTAAAGGATGAGTTCCCTATAGGACTCTTTAGCCTTAGGACTACCCTGGGTGGCCTGGTCTGGTAAGGGTTGTCCTGCACACATTACACTTTCATACGCATTCCAAATCCTAAAACCATTCATGCCTAGCTTGACTTCCTGACTCATGTAGGTAATTCATTTGGATGGACCTTAACCCCTAGGTTCTTGGCTAAGAGGGTTAGGAACAACATAGTGAATGCCTCAAATGAGTCCTCTCATGGCTCTTATGGGCTTGATGCGGCTTCATGGCTCAACTAAAGAGATTCCATTCTACTCAAACTTGATCAATCTTTATTTTTTTCAAAATTTCAATTTTTTACCCCCTGGGCCCTACACCCACCAAACCTACCAAATGTCCGTGAAGCTACCCAAAATTTGCAAAAATTACCTAAATTACTCAAAAATCATCAAAATTAGTCCTAAACATTTCCCTCCACTCAAATTGATCATTCTTAGCCAAATATACCAAAATTTCCAAACAATACCCCCCAATACCCTCCAAATACCCAAAATGCCCTTCTTAACCAAAAAATCCATAAATTCCAAAAATTTCTAGAAAATTCCAAAAAATCTCAAATATTCCCAATTTCATTTTGTTCTACTACACCATAGGCCAATTTTGTCAATTTAACCCACTTTTACCAAAACTCCCAATTTGACACATTCTTAACCCAAGTGGACCCACTTTCAAACCAAATCAACCCAATTGACCTCAATTTTATTCCAACTGAATTCTAAACTTCTATTCAATACCCCCAATATCAATTTATAACAAATCTAAGCCCAATTTGATTAACATTTGGATCCAATTCCAATTTGAAGCTTAAAGCCCAATTTTGGCCCATGACCTAAACTTAGCCCAAACCAACCCAATTTAACTCCAATTGGCCCCAAATCTTTTCTAAAACCTTCCCAATATCCCCACAAACAAAACACTAACTAGATTTGCCCCAAATTTGAACCTAAAATCCACCCAAACCTAACCCAAAACCAAAATCCCCATTTTGTGCCTAAACTCACCATAAACCCAAATGGGCCCAAATCTCAAAATCAAAGCCAACCAAAGTTGAAAACTCTTTGTGACACACCCATAAATATTTCTCAACATTAATTTTACATCAAATCTAACCTTAGCCCAACCTTAGCCCAAGTTAGCCCAACTTGACCCACTTTAGTCCCTTTACCCAAAAAAGCCCAAATTAAATCAAATTCCACTCTAAATGATACCAAATCTTTTCTAAAATATTCATGACACATCCCTAAACTAAACCCAACATTTTTTTGGCCCAACCCCTTACCAAATTTTCAACCAAAAGTTCATTTCCAAATCTAAAAGCCCACTTCCTTAAAGCATTTAAAAGCCCACTTCCACCAAATCCTTAAAGCACAAAACCCATTCCAAAGCCCACATGAAATTTCCCCTCATCACCCCTTTGATTTAAATCAATCCCTAAAGTTCTAATTTATCATCAAATTATTCCAATCTTGGCCTCATGACAATCTCCCTTAAAATCATCAAAAATGTCAATATCCTTCTTCATGCAAATGACTTGACTTTTCCAAAGCCAAATGAAGCCACGATGGAGTTATTCACAAGCCATATGAAGCCATGATAGCTCGGCCTTGTCATCAATAAATTTATGGCAAGAGAGGGAGCCCTTTAATGATTCCCTTAAAGTCGATTAAACATTCCCATGCTTCCCTTAACCTATGCTTAAACTTAATCGTACTGGATCGTGACTCGACCCCACTAATCAAGCCGACCCAAGTGACTTTCTCTTCAACTCAAACCACCTTGGGTGGTGCACTCAACCCAAACACATGACTTGATCCAATTGAACCTAAAATGACCCCCTCACCATAACACTTAAAGCCAAGCTCTTTACACATGGCCAACCTCCATTGCTTGCACCAAATTCAAACCCTGACCTCACTGACCCTGAGGGTGACCAATGCTTGGCCGGCCAGCCACCACAGCCGCCGGAAAACACCATGGCCGAAACACCCATGTGATTCAAAAAATTCAAACTCACTAACCGAGCCGTCCCAACTCAATCGGACTCCATGGTCGTTCTTCCCTCGACCAAGGCAATCGATCCCGAGCCCTAACTCCCCCAGGAGGCCCTTCGACCATGCCTATTTAAACCCACCACCTTCTCGGCCAAACAAGGTGATGAACCGGAGCTTAACAAAACTTCGCTAAAATTGCTCCAGACCCTCTCCTAACCTGTAGAGCACTGATCCCAATGTCCCTTCGCCACTAATCCCCATTACCGAGCTCAACTTCTCACCAAAAATCCACCCAAAAACCGTGACAACTCGAAATCTCCACCAAAATCAAATTAAACTCACCCACACTCGCACATGACCAAGAGAAGGAGTTCCCAAGTGAAGCCCCCTCACTGTGCCAACCATTCTCTCTATCGCAAGCTTTGAAATCGGGCTTGGTGAAAGTTGTACTCAGCAATTCTCCGCAGCCCGAGACTTCATCCGGAGCCTCCGGGTGCAATCGAAGGTGCCACAACTCTCCGATGAAGCTTCACTTCTCAGAGCCAAGGTATAAACCTCTCCTTCCTCCCAAGCTTCCAGTGATTCTCTATTTTGATTGGCTTAATTTCATAGCATGTAAACCATATGGATGTGTTCGTCTCTTCAAAACGAATCCATAGAGCATAAGAACACGAAAATCCGTTGAGAAATGAGAGAGTTCTTAGGGTTTTAGTGTGGACGGTCACGGCTGCACACCAGTCATAGACGATGACCAGGCGCTGTCCAATCAAGCGTGTATCGAGTGGATGGTCCAGATTGCACCGGATCGAAGGACGTTACATGAACCGCGGGCCCCCGGAGCACTGAGTCAGATGGTGGAGTCGAATGGGAGCGCGACGCGTGGGCTTTTGGAGCTGCCGAGGATGAGTCGGCGTCACGTGGATAAGTCGAAAAATATGGATTTTTTTTATTTATTTAAATACCCATAACTTAGAAAATCCATATCTTTGTGTAGAAAAATCACAAAAGTAAACTAAAAATACCCTCTTGCTCAGTGAATAGAGGAGAATAATGTGGAAAAGAAATCAAGTTATTTTGATGAGTATTTTATTTTTGATTAATTATTTACTCATTTTAGTATTTTAATTCTCCATTTGCATGTAGACAATTCACCATGGCACGAGATCATAGAGCTTTTGATGCCTCCGATTTCGGAACATTCCCCGAATTTTTTAAGGTCGAGGCCATCTCTATGGCAAGTTATGTATTTTTCAAGTTTATGTCACTGTTTTTGGTATTTTAATTCCATTAATTAGTATATTGCTTAAAAATTTCTGGTAAAATTTGGGGAAGTTTCTTACCCTAGGATAATTATATTTTTGAATTAATTCATTAAGAATAACCCTAATTGGCCTAATTACTCAAAACTGAACTTTAATTTATTAGGGTTAACTACACATCAAAAGAACTTGAAAATAATTCTCAACTGATCTTTAGGATCAGAGGGACCTCACATAAAAATTTGGAATCAATTGGAAATGTTTAACCCCACTAAATGGATTAATTAAGTCACATGACCAAAATTAAACTTTAAAAATTCATAACTCCAAAAATACACTTTAAAAATTCACAAAATTGGTTTTGGACCTTCTCTAATGTTAGGGGAGTCTAAGAAAATTAAAATTAAAATTTTCTAAAAATCTTCATTTTCCACCATATTTTAATATTTTAAATAATTAAAAAATAATAAAAATCACAAAAATATTAAAAATCATTAAAATGTCAAATTTTGACTCCTAATCACTTAGGAACAAACCAAATATTTTTCCCAAGTTTCAAAGTAAAGATATTGAATTTTAAATGCTTAAAACAATTTTTGAATTAAAAAATGAATTTTCCAACCTTTTCACTAAATTAATTCTAATAAATCAAAGAAAAATTAGAAAATTATAAAATTTATTTTTCTGAACTCCTTGAGGTCAGAGAGATTTATGAAAAATATAAAACTTAATTTTCAACCTTTATTTTATTTTATAATTAATTAACACTCTAAAACTCAAAATTAATTATAATAAATAACAAATAATTAAAAAAATCACCAAAATTGGTCCAATTGGTTCTCTAGTCATTAGGGACATCCCATAATTTTCTTAAGGACAGAAGCTTTACCTTGGTCATGTTGTTGAATTTCCATTGAAAATCCCTATTTTTCATTAAAATAATTATATAAATTAAATTAAATTCAGAAAAATCACATATTCTCCTCTAATGTCTTAATTTACATATGAGTGAAGTGACATAAAAATTTCAAGTTCATTTGAGCTCAATCTAGTGAGTTATGAAATAAATAAGCCTAAAGGGGCATAAGGGTACTTAAAGGATTTTAACCCTAATTAATATTTAGGTTTAATCAGGGGGAGGGTAAAATATCTGATTTTAAAATTTTCATTAGAAGATTGAAACCTAGAGGATTAGAGGGTAGAAACCCATTAATCATCTTGAAAATATTTAAAGTAAACCTTAATTAATTAAACAATTTGAATTTTGGAAGAATAAGTTAAAATTTGGATCATTAAAATGGGGATATAATTTAGAGAGACTATAATAACTTAAACTAAAATCCCTAAATGAATCACTTTAATAATATTTAACTTTTAATTAAATTTAAAGTGATAATTGAAATTAATAATTAAATAATTAAAAGGAAAGTGAACCTTAATTAAATTAAAACTTAAAACATTAAACAACTTGATAATTAAATTGAAATAAATTTAAAAAATTAAAAAGAAAAAAAAATTAATTTCAAAAATCACTTGAAAGCAAATTTAAAACAAACTTGAAACAGCAAAATCAATTTCATAAAAATAAACTCTTAATTAAAAAAAAAGCATAATCAAACTAATTAAAACTTAATCTAGAATATTGCAATTAAATTGAAATTAAATCATTAAAGTCTAAATTAAATAATTTAAACTCCTCTTTCAATTCAAATGGTTTAAAGCACTTAAGAATAAAACAACTTGAACGCTATTCCAAACTTAAATTTATTAAAACTTTATAACTAAATTAAATCACCTTAAAACATTAATTCTAATTTTAAATCTTTGAAATTCTTAATAAACTAATTTGCCCCCTAAAGGTTCTCATTATTATAACTCTTAAGTAAAGCATCAAGTGAAATGTCACTTTACTTATAGGATAATCAAACATCCTAATTCATTGAGCAAGAAACTAAACTAAATTTTGGGATGATTAATTCACTCGTGCAATAAAACTCATTCGGACTCAAAATAATCCCAAAAATATCGAAAAGATGTTTAGGACTCGTCCTAAACACTTCCTCAATATGATGAGATGTTTTAAAAGAACAATTGAATTTAATTGTTCTTTGATGAAGAAAATCATCCTTAAACAAAAATACAAGAACCTAGATGTCATAGGAGATGACTGGCAATAGGATTAGGAATTTGGTAGACAACCAAAACCCTTCTCTTAGCTTTACCTAGGTACTTGTTATAAACATTTAAATGCCTTAACATGTGTTTTAAGTGCAGCTTGGAATGACGAGAAGACTCTCCGAGTATGCTTTTATTTTATTACAAGTTACTTTATTAGCAATTTATTTATATAAGCTGCACTTTACTCTTCTTGCATGTTAAACAAGAATGTTGCATGAAAACTAAAACCTTTAGATAGACACAAAACCGAAACCCAAAACTAAATTAAAAGTCACAACAAGATAAAATCCACCGCCACAACATTTCAAATGATAAAACAACTCAAAATTTAATCACAAACAGAACACAAAACTACAATCGCAATTAAATTAAAACATCTTGTTGGATGATCGGGAATACCTCAGATGATGTAACCTACTTGTTGCTAACGGGATTTCCCACAGTCTAAATGAAATTGTGGAACTCATTCAGTTGAGTTTAGCAAAATCATCTAGACTAAGTGAATCCGATAAAAATAATGGTGCCAAAATGATGGAACCGTGGGATCTTAACCGGTGTTGTTATAATCAACTTTAATATTACCCTAACGAAATATTAAAACACCTGGACTTTAAGACTTCTAAACCAAAACACTTCTCTCATCTCTTGATTATCATTTTCTAAAACTAAACCTCTACAACAACAAGGAGCTTGGAGCATAGTGGGCAGCACAGCCATCGTCGTCAGCAAAACTCGGGTCTACTTCAACAAAACTTTCCTTAGAATTAAATAACCAAGCCATAGGATTTCGAGGTAGTTTTCCTATTGCAAACATAAATCCTTAACTTTTTGTTAGGCATTTACATAATCATATTATGTAAATTAAGCCCTAACTTGGCTTAGGACTCCGAGGTTGTTGTTCGGTACAACATAAACCCTCACATCTTCGAGGCTATTTGTATGATTATGTCATACAAATATAAGTCCTAATTAATTAAAATTTGCAAGATTGAAACATCAAGTAAATTCCCAAATTGAAGCCAAACAATAGGATAGTTCGGGAAGTCGCCAAGTTTCTTCTTGGATCCTCGCCTTCTCCTACTTCTCTTCCTTTGGACTCTTAAAATAAACTGTTCCGAATTTGAGGTAATCCCTTTTGAAATTTCCAAAATCCAATTCATTTGAAACCTTAAACTTTTCTTGAGATCAAAACTTCTGATCATTATCGAGAGTTTCTTAAATGATTCTCGTCATTTAAGATGTAATCAACTATAGGGGCTTTCCCTTATAGAGAACTTTAAGAACCCAGGTAATATAAACCCTGCTTGATTTCTTCATATTAAGCAGGGAACTTTGTCTGCTTATAAAATTGGTTCGCGTACCAAACGGATGTCACAAATCTTCTAGTTTATTTAATCGAGCCCCATCGCCAAGCAGTGTGTTTGTCCTTCGAGATAGATACACGGTTTGTGGTGTGGTGATTGTTTATATAAACTATTTGGGATGTGAGATCGACTTAATTTCATATCTTAAAATTTTTTAAATTTAAAATTATTTTCAAAACCAAAAGTTACTTTCTAAATTATATATATATATATATATATATATATATATATATATATATATATATATATAAATTAAATTTAAAATCTAAAATTCACTGGACAATTTCGTAGGCGACCCCTTTTCAAAATACAACACTCAACCTAAATATATGCCGACAAAACATATATGGTATTATATAATTTTTTGAAATTTTAAATGTTTTAAGTATAGTTTATTATTTATAAATATAATTTAATTATAAAAATATTTAATAGTTTAGTAAATTATAAATAAAAATATATATAGGTATATATATATATATATATATATATATATATATATATATATATAATATTATAATTTTATTTTAAATATTTTAAGTATAGGATATTGTTTATAAAATATAAATATATGTATGTATAAATAAATAAATAAATATATATATATATATATATATATATAATAGTATTTTTCTATTTTAAATGTTTTAAGTATAGTATATTATTTATAAATATAATTTAATTATAAAAATATTTAATAGTTAAATAAATTATAAATAAAAATATTGAGTCTAAGGGTTTATGATTAGGTCAAGAATCGACCATTTTGACCAAAGCTCACTTTTTGGTCAAAGATTAACTTTTTGGGTCAATAAATGGTCATTAATTCAAAAATTGACAATTTTGACCAAAATTAACTTTTTGGTCAAAAGTTGACATATTGGGTCAATGGGTTTGTCATTGGATCAATGATTGACCATTTTGACCAATGTTAACTTTTTTGTCAGAGATTGACTTATTGGGTCATTAATTCAAAATTTGTATATTTTGACAAAAATTGACTTTTTGGTCAAATGTTGACCTAGTAGGCCAATGCGTTGGTCATTTGGTCAAGGATTAACTATTTTGACCAGAGTTGACTTTTTGGTCAAAATATGACCTATTGGGTCAATGGGTTGGGCATTAGGTCAAAGATTAACCATCTTGACCAAAGTTGACTTTTTGGTTAAAGATTGGTTTATTGGGTCAAAAATTAATTATTTTAATCAAAATTGACTTTTCGTCAAAAGTTAACCTATCGGATTAATGAGTTCATTATCGGGTTAAGGATTGATTATTTCGACCAAAGTTGTCTTTTCGTCAAAATTTGACCTATTTAGGTCAATGAGGTGGTCGAGAGTCAAAAATCGATAATTTTTAAGCAAAATCGACTTTTTGGTCAAAAGTCGACCTATCGGTCAATAAGTTGGTCATTGGGTCAAGGATTAACCATTTTGGCCAAAGTTAACTTTTTAGTCAAAAGTTAACAAATCGGGTCAATCGTTGGTTATTGGATGAAGGATCGAACATTTTGACCAAAGTCGACATTTAAGTCATTGGTCGTAAATTAACCATTTTGACCAAATTCGACTTTTGGTCAAAAGTTGATCTTTCGGTTCAATAAGGTGGTTATTAGGTCGAAAATCGACAATTTTGACCAAAA
Source organism: Papilionanthe hookeriana x Papilionanthe teres (assembly GCA_022702705.1). Taxonomy (NCBI): domain Eukaryota; kingdom Viridiplantae; phylum Streptophyta; class Magnoliopsida; order Asparagales; family Orchidaceae; genus Papilionanthe; species Papilionanthe hookeriana x Papilionanthe teres. The sequence continues at coordinate 392,611 of CM040438.1, forward strand.
TCGACTTTTTTGTTCGAAGTTGATCTATCAGCCAATAATTGGTAATTATGTCAAAAATTTACTATTTTGACTAAAATTGACTTTTTAATCAAAAGTCGATCTATTAGGTCAGTGGGTTAGTTATTGGGTCAAGGATTGACAATTATGACCAAAGTTGACTTTTTGGTCAAAGATTTACTTATTGGGTTAATAATCGTTTATTAGTGTCAAAATTATCTATTTTGACCAGAAAATTGACTTTTTGGTCAAAATTTGACTAATTCGGCCAGTGGGTTGGACATTGTGTCAAAAATTAACCATTTTGACCAAAGTTGACTTTTTGGTCAAAAGTTGACTTATTTGGTTAATGGGGGCTCATTAGGTCAAAATTTGACTATTTTGACCAAAATTGAAAGTTGACATATTGGGTCAATGGATTGGTTATTGGGTCAAGGTTTGACCATTTTGACCAAAGTTGACTTTTTGGTCAAAAGTAACCTATTGGGTCAATGGGTTGGTCATTGGCATTGAAATCGACCATTTTAACTAAAGTCGACTTTTCGGTCAAAAGTTTACCTATCAGGTCAATGGGTTCATTATCGGGTCAAAGATCGACCATTTTGACCAAAGTTGATTTTTTGTCGGAGATCGGCTTATCGGGTCAATTATTGGTCATTTGGTCAAAAATTGAATTTTTTTTCAAAAGTTAACCCATTGGGTCAATGAGGTGGTCATTGGATCAGGAATTGACCATTTTGACCAAAGATGACATTTTGTTAAAAGTTGACCTACTGGGTCAATGGGTTGTTCTTGGGTCAAGGATAGATCATATTGACCAAAATTGACTTTTTGGTCAAAGATTGGCTTACTGAATTAATAATTGGTCATTAGGTCAAAAATTGACTATTTTGACCAAAATTGATTTTTTGGTCAAACGTTGACCAACTGGGTCAATGTGTTGGTCATTGGGTCAAAATTGATCATTTTGACCAAAGTTGACTTTTTGGTCAAAAGTTGACATATTGGGTCAATGGGTTGGTCATTGGGTCAAGGATTGATCATTTTGACCATAGTTGATTTTTTTGTTAGATATTGACTTATTGGGTCTAAAATTGGTCAATAGGTCAAAAATTGATTATTTTAACCGAAATTAAATTTTTTGTCAAAAGTTTACCCATCAGTCAATCGTAGCAGGCATTAGGTCGAATTAACCATTTTGACCAAAGTCGATTTTTGGTCAAAAGTTGATCTATTTGGTCAATGAGTCGGTAAATGTGTCAAGATTCGACCATTTTGATCAAGAAAACTTTTCGTCAAAATTCGATATATCGGATCAACAGTGGAGTCATCGGATTAAAAATCGACCATTTTGACCAAAGTTGACTTTTTGGTCAAAAGTTGATCTATCGGGTTAATGGATGCGTCATTAGGTCGAAAATCGACTATTTTGACCAAAATCGACTTTTCGGTCAAAAGTCGTCCTATCGGGTCAATGTGTTCATTATCAGGTGAAGGATCGATTATTTCGACAAAAACTAACTTTTTGGCCGGAGATCGACTTATTTTGTCATTAATCGGTCATTAGATCGAAAATCGACTATTTTGACCAAGATTGAATTTTTGGTCAAAAGTTCACCCATCGGACAACGCTGAGGCCATCGGGTCGAAATCGACCATTTTGACCAAAGTCGACTTTTTGGTCAAAAGTCGACATATTTGGCCAATGTGTTGGTTATCGAACAAAAAGTCGACCATTTTTACCAAAGATGACTTTTTCGTCAAAAGATGACCTATCGGGTCAATGGGTTGGTCATTGGGTCAAAAATTATCCATTTTGACCAAAGTCGACTTTTGGTCAAAAGTCAATTTATCGAGTCAATAGGTGGTCATTCGGTCGAAAATCGACTATTTTGACCAAAATTAGCTTTTGGTCAAAAGTTAACCTATCGGGTCTATGGGTTCGTTATTGGATCAAGGATCGAACATTTTGACTAAAGTCGATTATTTGGTCGAGATCGACTTATCGAGTCAATAATCGGTCATTAATTCAAAAATTTTTTATTTTGATCGAAAATGACTTTTTAGTCAAATGTCGACCTACTGTAGCCAATGGGTTCGTCATCGGTCAAGGATTGATCATTTTGACCAAAGTCGACTTTTCGGTCAAAAGATGTCCTATCGGGTCAATGGGTCGGGCATCAGGTCAAAGATTAACCATCTTGACCAAAGTCGATTTTCGGATAGAGATTGGTTTACTAGGTCAAAAATTGGTCATTAGGTCAAAATCGACTATTTTAATCAAAATCGATTTTTGGTCAAAGTCGACATATTGGGTAAATGGTTCGGTCATCGGGTTAAGGATCGACAATTTTGACCAAAGTTCTCTTTGTCAAAATTTGGCCTATTCAGTCAACGAGGTGGTCCGTAGATCAAAAATCGACAATTTTGAGCAAAATCGACTTTTTGGTCAAAAGTCGACTTATTGGGTCAATAGGTTGGTCATCGGGTCAAGGATTAACTATTTTGGCCAAAGTCGACTTTTTAGTCAAAAGTTAACAAATCGATTAATGGTCGGTCATCGGATGAAGGATGCATCCATTTTCACCAAAGTCGACATTTAGTGTCATCGTGTCGAAATTGACCATTTTGACCCAATTTAACTTTTTGGTCAAAAGTTGACCTTTTGAGTCAATGAGGTGATCATTAGGTCAAAAATTACCAATTTTGACCAAAATCGCTTTTTTGTTCAAAAGTCGACCTATCAGGTCAATAATCGGCAATTATGTAAAAAATTTACTATTTTGACTAAAATCGACTTTTCGACAAAAGTCGATCTATTGGGTCAAGTGGGTCAGGTTATCGGGTCTAGGATTTAGTATTTTGACCAAAGTTATCTTTTTGTTCAAAGGTCGATAAGTCAGATCAATGGGTTTTTCATTAGGTCAAGGATCGATAATTATGACCAAAGTCGATTTTTGGTCAAAGATTTACTTATCGGGTCAATAATTGGTCATTAGGTCCAAAATTGTTTATTTTGACTCTAAAAAGTTGATTTTGGTCAAAATTTGACCAATTTAGTCAATGGCTTGATCATTAGGTCAAAAATCGACCATTTTGAACAAAGTTGATTTTTTGTCAAAAGTTGATCTATTTGGTCAATGGATGGTCATTAGGTCAAAAATCGATTATTTTGACCAAAATTGACTTTTCGGTCAAAATTTGACTTATCGGGCAATGGGTTCATTATTGGGTCTATCATCGACCATTTTGTCCAAAGTCGACTTTTTGGTCGGAGATCGATTTATCGATCAATAATCGGTCATTAATTCAAAAATCGACTATATTGGTCATTAGGTCAAAAATTAATTATTTTGACCAAAATTAAATTTTTGGTCAAAAGTCGAGCTATTAGGTCAATCGGGAGGTCATTATGTCGAAGTTGATTATTTTATCTAAAATTAACTTTTTTGGTCAAAAGTCGACTCTATTTTGGTCAAAAGTCGACTTATAATCGGTCCAAAGTCGATTTTTTGTCAAAATTGACTTATCGGGTCAATTGGTGGTCATTCAGATCAAAATTAATTATTTTGACCAAAATCAATTATTCGGTCAAAAGTTTACCAATCGGGTCGATGGGTTCGTCATTAAGTTAAGGATTGATATTTTGACCAAAGTCGACTTTTTGGTCGGAGATTAACTTATTGAGTGAATAATTAGTCATTAGATCAAAAATTAACTATTTCGACCAAAATTTACTTTTTGGTCAAAAACCGAATCTATCGGGTCAATGGGTCATTATCAGGTCGAGAATCGGCCATTTTGATCAAAGATTACTTTTTGGTCAAAAGTTGATCTATTTCGACCAAAATCGAATTTTTGGTCAAAAGTTAACCTCATCGGGTCAATCGGGGTAGTCACTCGGTCGATATCGACTATTTTGACCAAAGTTGACTTGGTCAAAAGTCGATCTATTCGGTCAACGAGTTGGTGATCGGGTCAAGAATCACTCATTTTGACCAAAGATGACTTTTTGTCAAAAGGCATCTATCAGGTCATCGGGTTAAAAATCGACCATTTTAACCAAAGTCGACTTTTTGGTCAAAAGTTGACTTATTTGGTCAATGAGTTGGTAATCGGGTCAAGAATTAACCATTTTGATCGAAGATGACTTTTTGGTCAAAAAGTCGATCTATCGAGTCAATGGGTTGGTCATTATTGTCAAAATCGTTCATTTTGACCAAAGTTGACTTTTTGTTCAAAAGTTGACCTATTGGGTCAAAGGGTCGTCATTAGGTCAAAAAATGACTATTTTGATCAAAGTTAACATTTTGGTCAAAAGTTGACCTATTTGGTTAATGAGTTTGTCATTGGGTCAAGGATTGACCATTTTGATCAAAGTTGACTTTTTTGTCAGAGATTGACTATCAGATAATAATTGGTCATTAATTCAAAAATAGACTATTTTGACCAAAATTGACTTTTTAGTCAAAAGTTGACCTATTGTGTCAAAGGTTTGGGCATTTGGTTTGGGATTGATCATCCATATTTAAAAGTTAAGTAAATTATAAATAAATATATATATATATATATAGGTATATATAAATATATATATATATATATATATATATATATATATATATATATATATATATATATATATATATATATTTTTATATAATATTTTTTTATTTTAAATGTTTTAAGTATATTATATTATTTATAAATATAATTTAATTATAAAAATAATTAATAATTAAATAAATTATAAATAAAAATATATATATAGCTATATCTAAATATATATATAACTATATATAAATATATATTTATAAATATATATATATATATATATATAAATTTATATTATATTATTTTTTTATTTTAAATGTTTTAAGTATAGTATATTATTTATAAATATAATTTAATTATAAAAATATTTAATAATTAAAAAAATTATAAATAAAAATATTTATATAGAGGTACATAAATATATATTTATATATATAAAAAAATTTCTTTAATATTATTTTTTTATTTTAAATATTTTAAGTATAGTATACTATTTATAAATATAATTTAATTATAAAATTATTTAATAATTTAAAAAATTATAAATAAAAAATATATATATAGGTACATAAATATTTATTTATAAATATAATATAATGTATTTAATATTATTTTTTTATTTTAAATATTTTAAGTATAATATATTATTAAAAAATATAATTTAATTATAAAATTATTTAATAGTTAAAAAATGATAAATATAAATATATATATATATATATATATATATTTATATATTTATATATTTATATATAAATCTAAATAATATTATTTTTTTTTTAATATTTTAAGTATAGTATATTATTTTTAAATATAATTTATTTATAAAAATATTTAATAGTTAAAAAAATTATAAATAAATAAATAATATTATTTATATATATAAATATATATTTATATTTATTTAATTTTTTTAAATAATATATATATAGTATATATATATATATATATATATATATATATATATATATATATATATATATATATATATATATATATATATATATAAACTTGTTTAATATTATTTTTTTATTTTAAATATTTTAAGTATAGTATATTATTTAAAAATATAATTTAATCATAAAAATATTTAATAGTTAAATAAATTATAAATAAATAATTTTATATCTCGTATATATAAATAAATATATATATATATATATATATATATATATATATATATATATATATATATATATATATATATATATATATATATTATTTTTTTATTTTAATTGTTTAAAGTATAGTATATTATTTATAAATATAATTTAATTATAAAAATATATAATAATTAAATAAATTATATATATATATATATATATATATATATATATATATATATATATATATATATATATATATATATATATATATATATATATATATAGTATATATATATATATATAGGTATATATATATATATATAGGTATATATAAATATATATATAGTATATATATTTATTTATTATTATTATTTTATTTTTAATATTTTATGTATAGTATATTATTTAAAAATATAATTTAATCATAAAAATATTTAATTGTTAAATAAATTATAAATAAATAATTTTATATACGTATATCAATATATATATATATATATATATATATATATATATATATAAAATTATTTTTTTATTTTAAATATTTTACGTATAGTGTATTATTTATAAATATAATTTAATTATAAAAATATTTAATAATTAAGAAAATTACAAATAAAAATATTTATATATAGAGGTACATAAATATATATTTATATATATAAAAAAAATTATTTAATATTATTTTTTTATTTTAAATATTTTAAGTACAAGTATATTATTTATAAATATAATTTAATTATAAAAATATTTAATAATTAAAAAAATTATAAATAAAAATATATATAGAGGTAGATAAATATATATTTATATATATAAAAAAATTTATTTAGCATTATTTTTTATTTTAAATATTTTAAGTATAATACATTATTAATAAATATAATTTAATTATAAAATTATTTAATAGCTAAAGAAATGATAAATATATATATTTAATTTATTTAAATATATAGATTTATTTATTTAATAGTATTTTTGTTATTTAATATATATATAGGTATGTATAAATATATATATACAGATATATATATTTATTTAATTTTATTTTTTTATTTTAAATATTTTAAGTATAGTTTATTATTTAAAAATATATTTTTATCATAAAAATATTTAATAGTTAAATAAATTATAAATAAATAAATTTATATATGTATATATATATATATATATATAATTTTATTTTTTTATTAAATTATTTATATAATATTATTTTATACATATATATAAATTTATTTAATAATATTTTTTTATTTTAAATATTTTAAGTATAGCATATTATTTATAAATACAATTTAATTATAAAAATATTTAATAATTAAAAGATAATAAATAAAAAAATATATATAGGTATATATATATATATATATATATATATATATATATTTAACATTATTTTTTTTAAATATTTTAAGTATAGTATATTATTTTTAAATATAATTTAATTATAAAAATATTTAATTGTCAAATCAATTATAAATATATATATATATTTATAATTATTTTCTTTATTTTAAATGTTTTAAGTATAGTTTATTATTTATAAATATAATTTATTTAAAATAATATTTAATAGTTAAGTAAATTATAAATAAAAATATATCTTGGTATATATTAATATATATATATATATATATATATATATATATATATATATATATATATATATATATATATATTTAATATTATTCTTTTATTTTAAATATTTTAAGTATAGTGATATTATTTATAAATATAATTTAATTTTAAAAATTTTTAATAATTAAATAAATTATAACTAATTAAATATGTATGTGTATATATAAATTTATATAATATTATTTTTTTATTTTAAATTTTTTAAGTATTCTATATTATTTATAAATATAATTTAATTATAAAAATATTTAATAGTTAAATAAACTATAAATAAATAAATAAATATATGTGTAGTTCTATTGATCTCCTTTGGCTAGTGGGGGGATATTTCAATTGCATTGCCACTTCTGCTGAGAAATTGGGGGGTAGGACCTCCACCCTTAGCACTATGAACTTTTTCAGTGACAATATCCAGTCTGCAGGTTTGTTTAATCTTGGTTTTAAGGGCTCACCTTTCACCTAGAGGAGAAGCAAGATTTGGGAAAGGTTGAACAAATTCTTGGTAAATGAAGCTTGGCACTCTCAGTTTCTACATTCCTCTATCACCCACCTCCCCCTCCTTTGTTCTGACCACCGACCCCTCATCCTTTCTATTTTCGCTCCCCAAAACTTTCTCCTCGTCCCCCTTCGGATACCAAAATTTCTGGTCGACCCATCCAAACTTTGTTACTCTCATCCAATCATCGCGGCAAGGGAGACTCACTCGACCCTCGGATTAAGTTGGGGCTACTTCATCTTAAAACCCGTAAAGCTCTCAATAAATGGGGGTGGAGAGAGTTTGGAAAAGTTTTTTCGCAGTAAATGAAGCTAAAGAGGAGGTGAATAGATTGGAGCAACTGGCCTTAAGGGGGAGGCCATCGACCTTCTTTTAGTCGCTCAAACTAAACTTTCCAATTCTATCGACATTCAAGACATGTTCCTAAAACGAAAGCTTCTATCAAAAGTTTCGTAGAGGGGACAAAAAGCTAAATTTTTTCATGCCTACATCCGATATGAAGAAGCCGCAACATCATTCACAAGCATAAAGGATGAGGATGGGGTTTGGTCGAAGAACAATTTGGAGATTGGAAGGAGTGCTATCGAGTATTTTCATAACCCGATATCCCAACCCTCGATTGGTAGGTTCATAACACCCCCACCCGCTTACGGGACCATTTCCATTATATCAATTCATTATCCCTCACCGAACCTCCCAATCGAAGCTAAAATCTGGCAAGCCCTCTCGCAAGCATCGATGCTCTAAATCGGCCTGGACTCGATGGTTTCACCGCCGATTTCTACAAAAAAGCCTAGACTGTTATTAAAGGTGAGGTTATTGCTGCAATTATCAGTTTTTTCCATGGGAAGGATATGTCTTATTTCTTTAGCTCTTCCAATATTGTCCTTATTCCAAAGAACACTAAACTGTGTAGTTGGGATCAATTCAGACCCATCAGTCTTACCTCAGTTATAAGCAAGATAATTAGCAAAATCCTTGTAATAAGGATTCAGCCTCATTTAAATAAAATTATCAATCTGAACCAATCAGTATTCATTAAAGGCAGGTCAATTTCTGATAATGTGTTGTTAGGCCAAGAATTGCTCCTGGACCTAAACAAGCAGTGTAGAAGGGGTAATCTAATCTACAAATTGGACATCAGGAACGCTTATGATACTATCACTCGGGATTTCATTTTAAAGGTGTTGTCGACTAGGGGTTTCAATGAAAGTTTTTGTAATTTGATTCAAAGATGGCTCAAGTAATAATTTCCACTCCTTCGATAAACGGTTCCAAATGTGGGCCTTTTTCTGCTACCAGGGGCCTTAAGCAGGGGGACCCCCTTTCCCCCACTCTCTTTATTCTTGCCGTGGACCACTTCTCCTCAATGCTTAATCATTAGCAAAATAATCATCAGCAGGTTAGATATCATCATAGATCCAACATTCCTATTTCTCATCTAATATATGCAGATGATGTCATGATTTTCTCCAATGCTTCTAAAATGGCTGTGACCTACATTTATAAGTGCCTCCAGATTTTTCAGGAACAGTCTGGCCTTAGTTTTAGTAAAGCAAAGTGTCAAATATTATTCTCAAAGAAGGTGTCTCAGGACACTAAACAGTGGGCTCTTAATCGCACTGGCTTTTCCAGCACAACCTTACCTATCAAATATTTGGGAGTTCAGCTCAACAATGGCAGACCAAAGCAGACCCATTTTGATGATACACATAACAAGATCTGCACTTATCTCTCTAACTGGACCCACATTTATTTATCATCTGGGGGAAGACTTAACTTACTTAAAAAGCATCCTTACTACCCTCCCTAACTATCTTATGCAGATGACCACCATGAAAAAGAGCACCCAAGTGCAATTAGAAAGGGCTTTTAACCACTTTCTCTGGTCGGTAAAAGGAAGCAGATACATCGGGCATCCCGAAAGAAAATGGCTAAGCCCTGAATGGGCCGGTGGTCCGGGTTTTAAAGGCTTAAACCAAATGATTCAAGTGAACCATTGCAAGCTATGGATCAATTTTAGAGCCCGAGACTCCTCCGGGCTAATTTCCCGATGGGAAGATACCGTAAGCATACCCACCCTTCCTCGGTTACCCTTAAATTAGGGGACTCCAAAATTTGGAAAGCTATGGTAAAAACGGACGGTGTGGCCGAATGTCTCTATATCTGGCATTTGGGTAAAGGCATCATTAATTTCTGGCTGGATCGCTGGTGCCCCCAAGACTGGTTACAACCAACCCCCTATCAGCAACCTTAACCTTTTGGTAGCTGATTGTTGGGAGGGTGACAACTGGTCCACTTCCTTTATTCATTCCATCTTGATGGCCCCTTCTGTACAGAAGATCACCACTATTCCATTTGATAGATCCGCACTCGACACTCCCGAATGGCCATCTATTAGAAACCAAAGTTCTTCTAAAGCTATCTACACTAAACTCGTTTAATCGGGATGCGGTACTACGGGGAGAGATTTTCGTGGGGAACTATCTTTCTCCTTCTATGGCTTTCTTCTCGCGGAGGACTTTCAACCACTTCCTACCCACCGATGATATCTTAAAACTAAAAGGGCTCGGAGCACCTTCTTGCCGTGCAGTTTATGCCATAAGGAGGAAGAATCCATTACTCATCTATTCTTTGCTTGCAGTTTCTCCCAAAAGGTCTGGTCTGATCTTCTTCAGCAGGCTCAACTCAACACATTAAATTTACAATGGGACAATCTAAACACTTGCTGGGCTGATTGGAACAATACTGGTACTGCTGCTCTCCCACTCCTCACTGCTTGGTTCATTTGGATGGCCAGAAATAAGGCAATTTTTGAGAATGTGCTTATTAAGGAGAAGAATGTGGCTGGTCACTGCATGTCCTACTTGCAGAAGCTTATTAAATTCAAGAACTTCCCAAACATTTGCATCATTACCTCCTCTCAAACCAGCATGACCCCCAATCTCACCAAGGTATTTTGGTTTCCCCCAAAGCATAATTGGGTCAAATTGAACACAAATGGTAGTTATAAAACTGGAAATGCTGGCATAGGTGGCATTTTCAAAAACCAACAGGGATGTGTCTGCTTGCTTTTTAGTGGCCCCCATAGTGGGAACGGATGCTTTAGATTCCGAATTACAAGCGGTTTTTGAGCTAAGAAGTTGGCGAATGAAGCTACATCGAACCTCCCTAATTATGGAGGAGATTCTCAAGAGATGTTTCGGATGATTGAAAACAACACTACTCTTAATCGGCATCATAATTACTCGGACCCATAAGATTCGCTACATAAAATCCAACTCAAAGTCCGCTTTCGCTCAACTTCGGAGAAGGAAATAAACTCGTCATCGGCTACGCAAAAGCTGGTGCCCTCTCCTCCAGGTTGTCATTATCTACCACCCCCTTCCCAACTCAAACTTCTCATTGCTCGTTGATCTCTTAGCTGCTCCTTATCTCGGATCGAACTATCGATGGTCGATTTGGTTCTGTGGAATGTTCGTAGTTGTATCTTTCTTATGCGGCTTTTTCGATTTAATTTTTCGGAGAAGACTTTCGACTTGTTAGGTGTTCGGGGCCACTTCTCCATGGTTATGTACTAATGTTTCCATCGTAACATGTAGGGGCCTCTTGTAGTCCTTTTCTTAATATATATATATAAATATATATATAATTTTATATAATATTATTTTTTATTTTAAAATTTTTAAGTATAGTATATTATTTATAAATATAATTTAATTATAAAAATATTTAATAATCAATTTTGACCTAATGACCAATTCATGACCAAATAAGTCGATCTCGACCCAAAAAGTTAATTTTTGTCAAAATAATCAATCCTTCACCCAATGACAAACACATCGACCCAACAGGATAACTTTCGACCAAAAGTTAATTTTGGTCAAAATAGTCAATTTTGGTCAAAATAATCAATTTTTGACCTAATGACCACCCATTAACCCAATAGGTCAACTTTTGACTAAAAAGTCAACTTTGGTCAAGGTGGTCAATTTTTGACCCAATGACCTACCCGTTGACCCAATATATCAAAGTTTGACCAAAAAGTTTTCTTCAGTCAAAATGGTCAAATCTTGACCCAATTACCAACTCATTGACCAAATACATCAACTTTTGACCAAAAAGTCAACTTTGGTCAAAATGATCAATTTCTAACCCAATGCCACCCCGTTGATCCAATGGGTAAACTTTTGACAAAAAATTTAATTTTGGTCAAAATAATCAATTTTTGACCAATGATCAATTTTAGACCCAATAAGTTAATATCTGACCAAAAAGTCAACTATGGTCAAAATGATCAATCTTTGACCCAATGACCAACCCATTAACCTAATAGATAAACTTTTGAGCAAAAAGTCAACTTGAGTCAAAATGATCAATTTTTGACCCAACGACCAACACATTGACCCAGTAGGTCAATGTTTGACCAAAAAATCAATTTTGGACAAAATAGTCAATTTTTGACCTAATGACCAATTATTAACCCAGTAAGTCAATCTCTGACCAAAAAGTCAACTTTGGTCAAAATGGTCTATCCTTGACCCAATGACAAACCCATTGACCCAGTGGTCAACTTTGGTCAAAATGGACAATTCCTGATCCAATGACCATCCCATTGACCCAATGGGTTAACTTTTGACAAAAAATTCAATTTTGGTCAAAATAGTCAATTTTTGACCAAATGACCAATAATTGACCCAATAAGCCAATCTCTGACCAAAAAGTCAACTTTGGTCAAAATTGTCAATCTTTGACCCAATGACAAACCCAATAGGTGAACTTTTCACCAAAAAGTCAACTTTAGTGAAAATGGTCAATTTCCGACCCAATGACCAACTCATTGACCCAATAGGTTAACTTTTGACCAAAAAGTCAACTTTGGTCAAAATGGTTATACCTTGACCCAAAAACCAACACATTGACCCAATATGTCAACTTTTGCCCAAAAAGTCAATTTTGGTCAAAATAGTCAAATTTGACCTAATGACCCCCCATTAACCAAATAGGTCAACTTTTGACCAAAAAGTCAACTTTGGTCAAAATGGTCAATTTTTGACCCAATGACCAACCCGCTGGCCAAATTGGTCAAAATTTGACCCAAAAGTCAAAATTTTGATCAAAAAGTCAACTTTTTGGTCAAAATAGACAATTTTTTACCTAATGACCAATTATTAACCCAATAAGTAAATCTTTGACCAAAAAGTCAACTTTAGTCATAATTGTCAATCCTTGACCCAATAACCAACCCACTGACCCAATAGATCGACTTTTGACTAAAAAATCAATTTTGGTCAAAATAGTAAATTTTGACATAATTACCAATTCTTGACCCATTAGGTCAACTTTTGAACAAAAAAGTCAATTTTTGACCTAATGACCACATCATTGACCTAAAACTCAACTTTTGACCAAAAGTTAAATTTGGTCAAAATGGTCAATTTCTGACACAATGACCTAAATGTCAACTTTGGTGAAAATGTTCAATCCTTCATCCAATGACCAACCAATTGACCCAATTTGTTAACTTTTTACTAAAAAATAAACTTTGGCCAAAATGGTTAACCCATGACCCAATGACCAACCTATTGACCCAATAGGTCAACTTTTGACCAAAAAGTCAATTTTGCTCAATATTGTCAATTTATGACCTACTGACCGCCTCATTGACCTAAATAGGTCAAATTTTGACCAAAAGACAACTTTGGTCAAAAAAGGCAATCCTTAACCCAATGACCAACCCATTGACCCAATAGGTCAACTTTTAATTAAACAATCAATTTTGATTAAAATAGTCAATTTTTGACTTAATGACCAATTTTTGACCCAGTAAACCAATCTTTGACCAAAAAGTCAACATTGGTCAAGATGGTTAATCTTTGACCTAATGCTCAATCTATTGACCTAATAGGTCATCTTTTGACCAAAAAGTCAACTTTGGTCAAAATGGTCAATCCTCGACCCAATGACCAACCCATTGGCCTAATAGGTCAACATTTGACCAAAAAGTCAATTTTGGTCAAAATAAACAATTTTTGAATTAATAACCCAATAAGTCAATCTCTGACCAAAAGTTAACTTTGGTCAAAATGGTCAATTCTTGATCCAATGACAAACCCATTGACCCAATAGGTCAACTTTTGACCAAAAAGTTAATTTTGGTCAAAATAGTCAATTTTTTATTTAATGACCAATTATTGACTCAATAAGTTAATCTCTAACCAAAAAGTAAACTTTGGTCAAAATGGTCCATTCTTGACCCAATGATAAACCCATTGACCCAATATTTTTATTTATAATTTATTTAATTATTAAATATTTTTATAATTAAATTATATTTATAAATAATATACTAAACTTAAAACATTTAAAATAGAAAAAATAATATTATATATATATATATATATTTATTTATTTATTTATTTATTTATTTATATATACATATATTTATATTTTATTTGTAATTTATTTAACTATTAAATATTTTTATATTTAAATTTTATTTATAAATAATATACTAAACTTAAAATATTTAAAATAAAAAATAATATTATATAAATTTATATATATATATATATATATAAATACCATTTTGACCAAAGTTGACTTTTTGGTCAAAGGTTGATTTATTAGGTTAATGGGTGGTCATTAGGTTAAAAATTTACTATTTTAACCAAAATTGACTTTTTGGTCAAAAGTTGTCTCCGTTAGGTCAATGTGTTTGTCATTGGGTGAAGGATTGATTATTTTGACAAAAATTAACTTTTGGTCGAAGATTGACTTATTTGGTCATTAATCGTCATTAGGTCAAAAATCGACTATTTTCGACGAAGATCGATTTTTGGTCAAAAGTTAACCTATTGGGTCAACGGGGAGGTCATCGGCTCGAAATTGACCTTTTTGACCAAAGTTGTCTTTTTGGTCAAAAGTTGACATATTCGGCCAATGTGCTGTAATTGGATCAAGAAGTTGACCATTTTTACCAAAGATGACTTTTTTGGTCAAAAGATGACCTATTGGGTCAATGGGTTGGTCATTGGGTTAAAAATTGACCATTTTAACCAAAGTTGACTTTTTGGTCAAAAGTTGACCTATTTGGTCAATGGTTGGTAATTTAGTCAAGAATTGACAATTTTGACCAAGGATGACTTTTTGGTCAACCTATTGGGTCAATGGGTTAGTCATTTGGTCAAAAATTGACCATTTTGACCAAAGTTGACTTTTTGGTCAAAAGTTGACCTATGGGGTCAAAGGGTTTGTCGTTGGGTCTACGATTGACCATTTTGACCAAAGTTGACTTTGTGGTCAAAGATTGACTTATTGGGTCATTAATTTGTCATTAATTCAAAAATTGATAATTTTGACCAAAATTGACTATTTGATCA
This sequence comes from Papilionanthe hookeriana x Papilionanthe teres, assembly GCA_022702705.1. Classification (NCBI taxonomy): domain Eukaryota; kingdom Viridiplantae; phylum Streptophyta; class Magnoliopsida; order Asparagales; family Orchidaceae; genus Papilionanthe; species Papilionanthe hookeriana x Papilionanthe teres. Next base: position 407,781 of record CM040438.1, read on the forward strand.
AAAGGTTACTTATTGGTGGGTCAAAGGGTTTGTCATTGGGTCTTGGATTGACCATTTTGGCCAAAGTTGACTTTTTGGTCAAAAGTTGACCTATTGGGTCAATGGGTTTATCATTAGGTCAAAGATTGATTATTTTGACCAAAGTTGACTTTTTAGTTAGAGATTGACTTCTTGGGTCAATAATTAGTCATTAATTCAAAAATTGACTATTTTGACCAAAATTGAATTTTTGGTCAAAGGTTAACTCATTGGATCAATGGGTTGTCATTGGGTCAAAAATTGACCATTTTGACCAAAGTTGACTTTTTGGTCAAAAGTTGACCTATTTGGTCAATGAGTCGGTAATTTGGACAAGAATTGACAATTTTGACAAAGGATGACTTTTTGGTCAACCTATTGGCTCAATGGGTTAGTCATTGGGTCAAAAATTGACCATTTTGACCAAAGTTTACTTTTTAGTCAAAAGTTGACCTATTGGGTCAAAGGGTTTGTCATTGGGTCTAAGATTGACCATTTTGACCAAAGTTGACTTTGTGGTCAGAGATTGACTTATTGGGTCATTAATTTGTCATTAATTCAAAAATTGACTATTTTGACCAAATTGACTATTTGATCAAAAGTTGACCTATTGGGTCAAAGGGTTTGTCATTGGGTCTTGGATTGACCATTTTGACCAAAGTTGACTTTTTGGTCAAAAGTTGACTTATTGGGTCAATGGGTTGGTCATTGGGTCAAGGATAAACCATTTTGACTAAAGTTGACTTTTTGGTCAGAGATTGGCTTACTGGGTTAATAATTAGTCACTAAGTTAAAAATTGACTATTTTGACAAAAATTAATTTTTTTGTGAAAAGTTGACCCGTAGGGTCAACAAGGTGGTCATTGGGTCAGAAATTGACCATTTTGACCAAAGTTGATTTTTTGGTCAAAAGTTGACCTATTGGGTCAATGGGTGGTCATTAGGTTAAAAACTGACTATTTTCACCAAAATTGACTTTTTGATCAAAAGTTAACCTATTGAGTCAATGGGTTTATCATTGAGTCAAGGATTGACCATTTTGACCAAAGTTGACTTTTTGGTCAGAGATTGACTTATTAGGTCAATAGTTAGTCATTAGGTCAAAAATTGACTATTTTGACCAAAATTGAATTTTTGGTCAAAAGTTAACCCATTGGGTAAACGGGGTGATCATTCGGTCAGAAATTGACCATTTTGACCAAAGTTGACATTTTGGTCAAAAGTTGACATTTTGGTAAATGAGTTGGTAATTGGGTTAAGAATTGGCCATTTTGACCAAAGTTGACTTTTTGGTCAGAGATTGACTTATTGGGTCAATAATTGGTCATTAATTCAAAAAATTGATTATTTTGGTCATTAGGTCAAAAATTATTTATTTTGACCAAAATTAATTTTTTGGTTAAAAGTTGTGCTATCAGGTCAACTGGGAGGTCATTATGTCGAAGTTGACCATTTTGACTAAAATTAACTTTTTTGGTCAAAAGTTGATCTATTCCTGGTCAAAAGTTGACTTATCATTTGACTAAAGTTGACTTTTCGGTCAAAGTTGACTTATCAGATCAATCGGTAGCATTGTCAAAAATCGATTATTTTGACCAAAATTAACTATTTGGTCAAAAGTCGACCTATCAGGTCAATGGGTTTGTCATCGGGTTAAGGATCGAATATTTTGACCAAAGTTGACATTTTGGTCAGAGATTAACTTATCGAGTGAATAATCGGTCATTAGATCAAAAATTAACTATTTTCAACAAAATTTACTTTTTGTCAAAACCGACCTATCGAGTCAATGGGTTGGTCTTTGGGTCAATCGAGTGGTCATTAGGTAAGAAATCGACCATTTTGACCAAAGATTACTTTTCGGTCAAAAGTTGACCTATTTTGACAAAAATCGAATTTTTGCTCAAAAGTTAACCTATCGGGTCAACGACGCGTCATCATTCGATCGATAACGATTATTTTGACCAAATTTGACTTTTGGTCAAAAGTTGACTTATTTGGTCAATGAGTTGGTAATTGGGTCAAGAATTGACCATTTTGATCAAAGATGACTTTTTGGTCAAAAGTAGACCTATTGGGTCAATGGGTTGGTCATTAGGTTAAAAATTGACCATATTAACCAAAGTTTACATATTTGGTCAATGCGTTGGTAATTGGGTCAAGAATTAACCATTTTGACCGAAGATGACTTTTTGGTCAAAA
>CM040438.1:415000-435000 GCA_022702705.1 Papilionanthe hookeriana x Papilionanthe teres
TTAATAATTACATAAATAATAAATAAAAATATATATATGGTATATATATATATATATATATATTTATTTATTTATTTATTTATATAATACTATTTTTTTATTTTAAATATTTTTAGTATAATATATTATTTATAAATATAATTTATTTATAAAATTATTTAATAATTAAAAAATGATAAATAAGCATATATATATAGGGTTGTCAAAAAAGCTCGTTGTTCTCGAACAGTTCGTGTACAGTTCGCCAAGAAGTTCTTGTTTGATTCGTTCGATAAGCAAATGAGACGAACACGAACAATTTTTTTCGTTTGGTTTGTTAAACGAACCAAACACGAATAGTGATGTGTTCGTTCGTGTTCGGTTCGTTATTGTTCGAAATATAAATTAATTTAAAATAATTATATATAAAAAATTTATGATATTTTAAAAATAATTATATATTATAAAAATTTATCATATTTTAAATAAATAAACTTCTATAAATTATAATATATGAGAAATTATTAATAACAATAATAATATTTTAGTATTAATTATATTAATATAAATATTATAATATTATAATTAATATACTATACTATATATTAAAATAAATCCTAAAAAAAACCCTAAACGCCTTATTCAGTTTGCTTCATTTTGAGGAAGTATGTATTACCTGATGTGTGCAGAATACCTTATCAGTTTGCTTCATTTTGAGGAAGTATGCTATCAAAGCTAGAACTGTCAAAAGAACTCGTTGTTCGCAAACAGTTCGTTTTCGGTTCGCTAGGAAGTTCGTGTTCGATTCATTCGATAAGCAAACGAGACGAACTCAAACAAATTTTTTTGTTCGGTTTGTTAAACAAACCAAACACGAACAGTGATGTGTTCGAACATTTCAAACACGAACACTAGCTCTGTTTGTTAGTGTTCGGTTCGTTTATATAATATTATTTTTTTATTTTAAATATTATAAGTATAGTAAATTATTTTTAAAATGCAGGGTACAGCAGATGTCAGACAGATCATTGTTACTATGTCGGATATTTTGACAATTAGTATATTAATTTATCGTCGTATGTGGATGACATGCTTATCGCAGGGCCAAGTATTGATAAGATCAATAATTTGAAAAAGCAGATGTCGAGTACTTTGCAATGAAAGATTTGAGAGCTACAAAGCAAAGTCTTGGAATGAGGATTGTCAGAGAAAGGGTCAGAGACACGTTGAGACTTTTACAGGTTGAGTATGTGAAAAAGGTACTCAACATGTTTGATATAGACAAAGTCAAACAAGTTGGCACACCTATGGGCAATCACTTCATACTTAACAAGAATCAGTTACCCAAGCTAGAGGACAAATGAGACCACATGAGTGAGGTTCCTTACGCCTCAGTTATAGGTTAAATTATCTATGTTATGGTTTGCACAAGACCCGATATCACTCAATGCAGTGAGAGTTGTGCGCAGATACATAAGTAACCCAGAGAAGGAACATTGGAAAACTGTGAAGTGGATCTTGAGATATCTAAAGGGCTCTACAGAAACCTGCTTGTGTTTCTTAGAAAAAAGTTTAGAGGCACTAAGCTACGTTGATGCTGATCTAGCTCGAGATATTGATAGCAGAAGGAGTACTATGGGGTATGTTTATACTTCTGGTGGAACTACAGTGTTATGGGGCTCTAATCTACGAAAAAAGTTTCTTTGTCTACCACAAAAATTAGGCATATTACGATGTCGAGGTCGAGAGGAGATGATACGACTATAAGACTTCTTGGAGGAATTGGGTAAAAATAATCAAAATGACGCTCACAGTGATGGTTAAATCGTCATATTCCTTGCCAATAATCCAACATTTCAATCCAGGACTAAACACATTTAGATCAGGTATCACTTCATTCAATCATTGTTAGAAGACAGACAGTTGTTACTTAAGAAAATTTTTGGAAGCAAGAACCGTGCTGATAATATATATATATATATATATATATATATATATATATATATATATATATATATATATATATAAATTTATATAATTATTATTTTTTATTTAAAGTATTTTAAGTAAATTATATTATTTATAAATATAATTTAATTATAAAGTTAACTTTTTGGTCAAAATTTGACCAATTTTGTCGACGGTTGGTCATTGGGTAAAAAATCGACCATTTTGACCAAAGTTGACTTTTTGGTCAAAAGTCGATCTATTTGGTTAATGGGGGATCATTAGAGTCGAAATTTGATTATTTTGACCAAAATCGACATTTTGGTCGAAGGTTGACATATCGAGATCGATGGGTTGGTTATTGGGTCAAGGTTTGACCATTTTGACCAAAGTTGACTTTTTGGTCGAAAGTTAACCTATCGATCGATGGGTTGGTCATTGGGTCGGAAATCGACCATTTTAACTAAAGTTAACTTTTTGGTCAAAAGTTCACCTATTAGGTCGATGGGTTTGTCATTGGGTCAAAGATTGACCATTTTGACCAAAGTTGACTTTTGGTCGAAATCGGCTTAGTGGGTCAATTATCGGTTATTTGGTCGAAAATCGACTATTTTGACCAAAATCAATTTTTTGTCAAAAGTTAACTTATCGGATCAATGGGGTGGTCATTGGATCAGAATTGACCATTTTGACCAAAGATGACTTTTTGTCGAAAGTTGACTCTATCGAGTCAATGGGTTGGTTATTGGGTCAAGGATAGACCATTTTGACCAAAGTTGACTTTTTGGTCGGAGATCGGCTTCTTGGGTTAATAATTAGTCATTAGGTCGAAAAATGACTAATTTGACCAAAATTGATTTTTTGGTCAAACGTTGACTTACTGGGTCAATGTGTTGGTCGTTAGAGTCGAAAATTGATCATTTTGACCAAAGTCGATTTTTGGTCGAAGTTAACTTATCAGGTCGATGGGTTGGTCATTGGGTCAAGGATTGATAATTTCGACCATAGTTGACTTTTGGTCAGATATTGACTTATTGGGTCTAAAATTGGTCATTAGGTCAAAAATTGATTATTTTCACCAAAATTAAATTTTTTTCAAAAGTTTACCCATTGGGTCAAAAATTGACTTTTTGGTCAAAAGTTGTCCTGTTGGGTCAATATGTTTGTCATTGGGTGATGGATTGATTATTTTGACAAAAATTAACTTTTTGGTTAGAGATTGACTTATTTGGTCATTAATTGGTCATAGGTCAAAAATTGATTATTTTGATGAAGATTGAATTTTTGGTCAAAATTTAACCCATCGATCAACGGGAGGTCATTGGTTGAAATTGACCATTTTGACCAAAGTTGACTTTTTTGTTAAAAGTCGACATATTTGCCAATGTGTTGGTAATCGGATCAAGAAGTTGATTATTTTTACCAAAGATGACTTTTTTGGTCAAAAGATGACCTATTAGGTCAATGGGTTGGTCATTGGTCAAAATCGTCCATTTTGACCAAAGTCGGCTTTTTGATCAAAAGTCGACCTATTGGATCGATGGGTGGTCATTTGGTCAAAATCGATTATTTTGACCAAAATCGGCTTTTTGGTCAAAAGTCGACCTATTGGGTCTATGGTTTTGTCATTGGATCAAGGATTGACCATTTTGACTAAAGTTGACTAATTGGTCGGAGATTGAGTTATTGGGTCAATAATTGGTCATTAATTCAAAAATTTTTTATTTTGACCGAAATTGACTTTTTGGTCAAATGTTGACCTATTAGGCCAATGGGTTGATCATTGGGTCAAGGATTGATCATTTTGACCAAAGTTCACTTTTTGGTCAAAAGATGTCCTATTGGGTCAATGGGTCGGGCATTAGGTCAAAGATTACCCATCTTGACCAAAGTCGACTTTTTGGATAGAGATTGGTTTATCGGGTCAAAAATTGGTCAATAGGTCGAAAATTGATTATTTTAATCAAAATCGACTTTTTGGTCAAAGTTAACATATCGAGTCAATGGGTTGGTCATTGGGTTAAGGATTGACAATTTTGACCAAAGTTGTCTTTTGGTCAAAATTTGACCTATTTAGGTCAATGAGGCGGTTAGTAGATCAAAAATTGATAATTTTGAGCAAAATTAACTTTTTGGTCAAAACTTGACCTATTGGGTCAATAGGTAGGTCTTTGGGTCAAGGATTAACTATTTTGGCCAAAGTTGACTTTTTAGTCAATGGGTTGGTCATTGGATGAAGAATTGACCATTTTCACCAAAGTTGACACTTAGGTCATTGTGTCAGAAATTAAACATTTTGACCCAATTTGACTTTTTGGTCAAAAGTTGACCTTTTGGGTCAACGGGTGGTCATTATGTCAAAAATTGTCAATTTTGATCAAAATTGGCTTTTTTGTTCAAAAGTTGACCTATTGGGTCAATAATTGGCAATTATGTAAAACATTTACTATTTTGACCAAAATTAACTTTTGGGACAAAAGTCGATCTATTGGGTCGGTGGGTTGGTTATTGGGTCAAGGATTTACCATTTTGACCAAAGTTATCTTTTTGTTCAAAGGTTGACATGTTGGGTCAATGGGTTTGTCATTGGGTCAAGGATTGATAATTATGACCAAAGTTCACTTTTTGGTCAGAGAATTACTTATTGGGTCAATAATTGGTCATTATGTCAAAAATTATCTATTTTTACCTAAAAAGTTGACTTTTCAATCAAAAATTGACCAATTTAGTCAATGGGTTGATCATTGGGTCAAAAATTTATTTAATTGGAAAAGTTAACTTTTTGATCAAAAGTTGACCTATTTGGTCAATGGGTGGTCATTAGGTCAAAAATTGACTATTTTAACCAAAATTGACTTTTCGGGTCAAAATTGACTTATCGGGCAAATGGGTTTGTCATCTGGGTCAATCATTGACCATTTTGTCCAAAGTTGACTTTTTAGTCGTAGGATTGACTTATTGGGTCAATAATTGGTCATTAATTCAAAAAATTGACTATCTTGGTCATTAGGTCAAAATTAATTATTTTGACATTCAAAAATTAAATTTTTGGTCAAAAGTTGAGCCATTGGGTCAACTAGGGAGGTCATTATATCGAAGTTGACCATTTTGACTAAAATTAACATTTTAGGTCAAAAGTTGATCTATTTTGTCAAAAGTTTACTTATTAGTCAAAAGTTGACTTATCATTTGACCAAAGTTGACTTTGGTCAAAAGTTGACTTATTGCGTCAATTGGTGGTCATTCGCTCAAAAATTAACTATTCACCAAAATTCACTATTTGGTCAAAAGTTGATTTATTGGGCCAATGGGTTTGCCATTGCCAGGATTGAATATTTTGACCAAAGTTGACTTTTGGTCAGAGATTAACTTATTGAGTGAATAATTAGGTCATTAAATCGTAAAATTAACTATTTTGACCAAAATTTACTATTCGTAAAACCGACCTATCAATACCGGTCATTGGGTCAATGGGTGGTTATTGGTCGTAATTGCCAATTTTGACCAAAGATTACTTTTTGGTCAAAAGTTGACCTATTTTGACCAAAATTGATTTTTGGTCAAAAGTTAACTCATTTGGGTTAACTAGGTGGTCATTGGGTCGATATTAACTATTTCGACCAAAGCCGACTTTTGGTCAAAAGTTGACCTATTTTGGTCAATGAGTTAGTAATTGGTCAAGAATTGACCATGTTGACCAAAGATGACTTTAGTCAAAAGTAGATCTATTGGGTCAAGGGGTTGGTCGTTAGGTTAAAAATTGACCATTTTGACCAAAGTTGACTTTTTTGTCAAAAGTTGACCTATTTGGTCAATGAGTTGGTAATTTGGTCAAGAATTGACGATTTTGACCGAAGATTACTTTTTAGTCAAAAAGTTGATCTTATTGGCCAGTGGGTTGGTCATTGTGTCAAAATCACCATTTTGACCAAAGCCTGCATTTTTCTTCAAAAGTCGATCTATTGGGTCAAAGGCGGTCATGAGGTCAAAACGACTATTTCGACCAAAATCGACTTTTGGTCAAAAGTGCTGACCTATTTGGTAAATGAGTTTGTCATTGGGTCGAGGATTGACCATTTTGACCAAAGTTGACTTTATTGTCGCAGATCGACTATCGGGTCAATAATCGGTCATTAATTCAAAATGTACTATTTTGACTAAAATCACTTTTTGGTCAAAAGTTGACCTATTGTGCTAATGGTTTGGGCATTAGGTCATGGATTGATCATTAATATTTAATAGTTAAGTACTATAAATATATATATATATATGTGTATATATATATATATATATATATATATATATATATATATACCTATATATATATCTATTTATTTATATATATTTATATAATATTATTTTTTTATTTTCAATGTTTTAAGTATAGTATATTATTTATAAATATAATTTAATTATAAAAATAAGAAGTAATTAAATAAATTATAAATAAAAATATGTATAGCTATATATAAATATATATTTATATATATATAAATATAAATTTATATTATATTATTTTTTTTTATTTTAAATGTTTTAAGTATATTATATTATTTCTTAATATAATTTAATTATAAAAATATTTAATATATATATATATATATATATATATATATATATATATATATATATATATATATATATATATATATATATATATATATATATATATATATTATTTTTTTTATTTTAAAGTTTTAAAGTATAGTATGTTATTTATAAATATAATTTAATTATAAAAATATTTAATAATTAAATAAATTATAATTAAAAATATATATAGTTTAATTATAAAATTCTTTAATTATTTTAAGAATATATATTATTTTAAATAAATTATACTTAAAATTATTTTTTATTTTAATTATTTTAAGTAAATTATATTATTTATAAATATAATTTAATTATAAAAATATTTAATTTTTAAATAAATTATATATATATATATATATATATATATATATATATATATATATATATATATATTTATTACGTATATAAATTTATATAATATTACTTTTTATTTTAAATATTTTAAGTATAGCATATTATTTTAAATAAAATTTAAATATAAAAAAAAATTTAATCAAGTTAAAAAAAGTATATATATATACATATAATAATTATAATGGATTGATCATTTAAATTTAATGGTTTTGGGCATTAGGTCATGGATAGATCATTTATATTTAATAGTTAAGTAAATTATAAATAAAAATATATATATAGGTATATATATATATATATATATATATATATATATATATATATATATATATATATAATTTTAAAATAATATAATTTTATTTAAATAATTTTTAAGTATAGTATATTATTTATAATATAATTTAATTATAAAAATATTTAATTGTTAAATAAATTATAAATAAATAAATATAGGTATATATAAATAAATTTATTTAATATTATTTTTTTATTTTAAATATTTTAAAAATAGTAAGTATATAATTTATAAATATAATTTAATCCTCTAAATATTTAATAATTAAATAAATTATAAATAATATATATATATATATATATATATATATATATATATATATAAATTTATTTAATATAATTTAATCATAAAATTATTTAATAGTTAAATAAATTAAAAATAAATAAATTTATATTTGTATATATATATATATATATATATATATATATATATATATATATATATATATATATATTTATATTATATTATTTTTTTATTTTAAATATTTTAAGTACAGATATATTATTTATAAATATAATTTAAATATAAAAATATTTAATAATTAAGAAAATTAAAAATAAAAATATATACATAAAGCTACATAAATATATATTTATATATAAAAAATTTATTTAAAATTATTTTTTATTTAAAATATTTTACTAAAGTATATTATTTATGAATATAAATTAATTATAAAAATATTTAATAATTAAAAAATGATAAATAAATATATATTTATTTAATAATATTTCTTAAATATTTTTAAGTATAGTATATTATTTATAAATATAATTTAATTGTAAAATTATTTAATAGTTAAATAAATTATAATTAAATAAATATATATGTGTGTGTATATATATATATATATATATATATATATATATATATATATATATATATATATATATATATATATATATATATATATATTTAGTAAAATTATTTTTTAATTTTAAATGTTTTAAGTACCGTATATTATTTATAAATATAATTTAATTATAAAAATATTTAATATATAAATAAATTATAAATATATATATATATATATATATATATATATATATATATATATATATATATTTATATTTAATACTAATTTTTTATTTTAAATGTTTAGTATAGTATATTATTTATAAATATAATAAAAATTATAAAATATTTAAGTAGTTAACAAAAATTATAAATTACTATATATATATATATATATATATATATTTGTAAATTTATTTAATATTATTTTTATTTTAAATATTTTATATAGTATTTTATTTATAAATATAATTTAAATATAAAAATATTTAATAGATAAATAAATTATAAATAAATAAATATAAATGTGTATATATAAATATACATATATATATATAAATATATTTATATATATATATAAATTTATATTTCATAATTTTTTATTTTAAATATTTTATGTATAGTATATTATTTATAAATATTATTAATAGTTAAATAATTATAAATAAATATATGTGTGTATATATATATATATATATATATATATATATAAACTTATTTAATTTTATTTTTTTGTTTTAAATATTTTAAGTATAGTATATTATTTATAAATATAATTTAATCATGAAAATATTTAATAATTAAATAAATTAAAAATAAAAATATATATAGGTATATATTAATATATATATATATATATATATATATATATATATATATATATATATATATATATAATATTATTTTTTTTTAATATTTTATGCATAATATATTATTAATAAATATAATTTAATTAAAAAATTATTTAATAGTTAAAAAATGATAAATTAATATATATATCCTCGACCAATTATTAACCTAGTAAGCCAATCTCCGACCAAAAAGTCAACTTTGGTCAAAATGGTATATCCTTGACCCAATGACCAACCCATTGACCCGTGAGGTCAACTTTCGATAAAAAGTCATCTTTGGGTCAAAATGGTCAATTCCCGATCATATGACCACCTAATGGACTCCAATGGGTTAACTTCTTTGACAAAATTCAATTTTGGTCAAAATAGTAAATTTTTGACCAAATGACCAATAATTGACCCAAAGTTAGGTTAATCTCTCGATAAAAGTCAACTTTGGTCAAATGGTCAATCTTTGACCCAATGACAAACCCATTGACTCAATAGGTGAACTTTTGACCAAAAAGTCAACTTTAGTTGAAATGGTCAATTTCCGACCCACGGACTCACAACCCATTGACCCAATAATTTAACTTTGGACCAAAAAGTCAACTTTGGTCAAAATGGTTAAAACCGTAACCCAATAACCAACCTTATCGACTCAATATGTCAACTCGACTGTAAGTGTTAATTTTGATCAAAATAGTCAAATTTTCGACCTAATGACCCCCCATTAACCAACAGTCAACTTTCGACAAAGTCAACTTTGGTCAAAATGATCAATTTTTGACCGAATGACTAACCTGCCATTGCCAAATTGGTCATTTTTGACCAAAAAGTCAACTTTTTTGTCAAAATAAACACAATTTTTTGACCTAATGACCAATTATTAACCCAATAAGTAAATCTTTGATCAAAAAGTCAACTTTGGTCATACTGTCAATCCATGACCCAATAACCAACCCACTAACCCAATAGATCGACTTTTGACTAAAAAGTCAATTTTGGTTAAATAAGAAATTTTCGACATAATTACCAATTATTGACCCATTAGGTCAACTTTTGAACAAAAAAGTCAATTTTGGTCAAAATTGTTAATTTTTGACCTAATGACCACCTCAATTGACCCAAAAGGTCAACTTTTAACTAAAAGTCAAATTTGGTCAAACACAATTTCTCGACAAAATGACCTAAATTTCAACTTTGGTGAAAAATGTTCAATCCTTCATCCAATGACCAACCAATTGACCCAATTTCGTAACTTTTGCGACTAAAATCAACTTTGGCCAAAATGGTTAATCCTTGACCCAATGTCCAACCTATTGACCCAAAAGGTCAACTTTTGACCAAAAAGTCAATTTTGCTCAAAATTGTCAATTTTTGACCTACTGACTGCCTCATTGACCTAAATAGGTCAAATTTTAACCAATAGACAACTTTGGCCAAAATAGTCAATCCCTAACACAATGACCAACTCATTGACCCAATAGGTCAACTTTTGACCAAAAAGTCAATTTTGATTAAAATAGTCAATTTCGACTTAATGACCAATTTTTGACCCATTAAACCAATCTCCCGAACAAAAAGTTAACTTTGGTCAAGATGGTTAATCTTTGACCTAATGCCCAACCCAATGACCCAATAGGTCATCTTTTGACCAAAAAGCCAACTTTGGTCAAAATGGTAATCCTCGACCCAATACCCATTGGCCTAATAGGTCAACATTTGATAAAAAAGTCAATTTTGGTCAAAATAAATAATTTTTAAATTAATGACCCAATAAGTCAATCTCTGACCAAAAAGTTAACTTTGGTCAAAATGGTCAATCCTTGATCCAATGACAAACCCATTGACCCAATAGGTCAACTTTTTGACCAAAAAGCTAATTTTGGTCAAAATAGTCAATTTTTGAAATAATGACCAATTATTGACCCAATAAGTTAATCTCTAACCAAAAAGTGAACATTGGACAAAATGGTCAATCCTTGACCTAATGATAAAACCATTGGCCCAATATTTTTATTTATAATTTATTTAATTACTAAATATTTTTAAAATTAAATTATATTTTTAAATAAAATACTATACTTAAAAAATTTAAAATAAAAAAATAAATATTATATATATATATATATATATATATATATATATATATATATATATATATATATATTTATATTTATTTATTTATATACATAAACATATATTTATATTTTTATTTAAAATTTATTTAACTATAAACTATTTCTATATTTAAATTATATTTATAAATAATATACTCTACTTAAAAATATTTAAAATAAAAATAATATTACATAAATTGATATATATATATATATATATATATATATATATATATATATATATATATATATATATATATATATATATATATATGCATGAATATATATTTATTTATTTAAAATTATTTTAACTATTAAATATTTTTATAATTAAATTATATTTAAAAGTAATATATTATACTCAGTTTAAAATAAAAAATAATATTATATTAATTTATATATATATAAACATAAATATATATATATTTATATATATATATATGTATTTATTTATTTATAATTTATTTAACTATTAAATATTCTTATAATTAAATTAAATTTATAAATAAATACTATACTTAAAATATTTAAAATAAAAAATAATATTATATATATATATATATATATATATATATATATATATATATATATATTTATTCGTAATTTATTTAATTATAAAATATTTTTATAATTAAATTATCTTTATAAATAATATACTATACTTAAAACATTTAAACTACAAAAATAATATTAATATATACCTATATATATTTATTTATAATTTATTTAATTATTACATATTTTTATAATAAAATTATATTTATGAATAATACAATATACTTAAAATATTTAAAATAATATATATATATATATATATATATATATATATATATATATATATATATATATAATATATATATATATTTGTTTATTTATTTATTTATTTATATTTATATAATTAATATATTTATATATATATATATATATATATATATATTTATTTATTTGTTTATTTATTTATTTATTTATAATATATATATTTGTTTATTTATTTAATTATTTATAATTTTTTTAACTATTAAATATTTTTATAATTAAATTATATTTAAAAATAATATACTATACTTAAAATACTTAAAATAAAAATTATTATTATTATATATAATAATTTATAATTTTTTAACTATTAAATACTTTAATTAAATTATATTTATTAATAATATATTATGCTTAAAATATTTAAAATAAAAAATATTATATATATATATTAATATATACCTATATATTTTTATGATTAAATTATATTTATAAAAAATATACTATACTTAAAATATTTAAAACAAAAAAAAATTAAATAAGTTTATATATATATATATATATATATATATATATATACCTACATATATTTATTTATAATTTATTAACTATTAAATAGTTTTATAATAAAATAATATTTATAAATAATATACTATACTTAGAAATATTTAAAATAAAAATTATATATATAATTATATATATATATTTATTTAAATATATTTATATATATATATGTATATTTATATATACACATTTATATTTATTTATTTATAATTTAATACTATTAAATATTTTTATAATTAAATTATATTTATAAATAAAATAATCGTACTTAAAATATTTAAAATAAAAATAATATTAAAATAAATTTACATATATATATATATATATATATATATATATATATATATATATATATATATATATATATATATATATATATATATATATATATATATATATGTACGTATATATGCGTATATATATATTTTTATTTATATTTTATTTATTAATTAACATTTTTTATAATTAAATTATATTTATAAATAATATACTATACTTTAAACATTTAAAATCAAAAAATAATATTATATATATATATATATATATATATATATATATATATATATATATATATATTAAATATAACTATATATATTTTTAATTTATAATTTTTTTAATTGTTATTAATTTTTTTTAAATTAAATTTTATTTATAAATAATATACTATACTTAAAACATTTAAACTAAAAAATAATATTATATACTTAACTATTAAATATTTATAATTAAATTATATAATATTTAACTATATGGTACTATACTTTATAATATATAATATACTATACTTTATATATACTATACTTTATAGTAAAATATTTAACTATATTATACTATACTTTATAAATATATAATCAAATTATATAATATATATAATATTATACTTAACTATAATATATATAAATATTTATAATTTTTTTTAACAATTAAATATTTTTATAATTAAATTATATTTTAAAATAATATATTATACTTAAAATAATTAAAATAAAAAAATAATATTATATAAATAAATATATATAATACATACATACATATATATATATATATATATATATATATATATATATATATATATATATATATATATATATATATATATATATATATATATATATATATATATATATATATATATATATTATTTAACTATTAAATATTTTGGTAATTAAAATATATTTATAAATATTATACTATAATTAAAATATTTAAGTTAAAAATATTATTATTAAAATTTATATATACATATATATGTACATGTATATAAATATATATTTTTATTTATATATATATATATATATATATATATATATATATATATATATATATATATATATATATAAATATATATATTTATAATTTATTTAACTATTAAATATTTTTTAAATTAAATTATATTTATAAATAATTTATTATACTTAAAAAATATAAAATATAAAAATAATATTATATAAAATTATATATATATATATTTATATATACACATATATAGTTAATTATTTATAATTTATTTAGCTATAAAAAAAATTTTATTATTAAATTGTATTTATAAATATTATCATATACTTAAAATATTTAAAATAAAAGATTAATATTAAATATATATATACATAGATATATATATATATATATATATATATATATATATATATATATATATATATATATATATATATTTATATATTTATATATACCGTATATATTTTTATTTATAATTTACTTAACTATTATATAATTTTATAATTAAATTACATTTATAAATAACAAACTATTCCTAAAACATTTAAAATAAAAAAATTATTATATATATATATTTTTATTTATATTTATTTATAATTTATTAAAATTAAATTTTTTTATAAATTAATTATATTTATAAATAATATACTATACTTAAAATATTTAAAATTAAAAATAATATAATATATATATATATATATATATATATATATATATATATATATATATATATATATATATATATATATATATATATATATATATTTATATTTATATTTAGTTATTTATAAATTTGTTAACTATTAAATATTTTTATAATTAAATTATATTTATAAAATAATATACTAAGTTACGTATTGTTAAATAAATTTATTTATTTATACCTACATTTATTTATTTATAATTTATTTAACTATTAAATATTTTTATATTTAAATTATATTTATAAATAATATACTATAGTTAAAATATTTAAAATAAAATATAATATTAAATAAATATATATATATATATAAATTTATTTATTTTTTTATTTATTTATATATACATATATTTATATTTTTACTTATAATTTATTTGAGTATTAAATATTTTTATATTTAAATTAAATTTATAAATAATATACTATACTTAAAATATTTAAAATAAAAAAATATTATTATATAAATATATATATATATATATATATATTTATTTATTTATTTTTTTAACTATTAAATATTTTTATAACTAAATTATATTTAAAAATAATATATTATAATTAAAAATTTAAATAATAATAATAATATTATATAAATTGATATATATATATATATATATTTAAATATACACATATATATTTCTTTATTTATACTTTATTTAACTATTAAATATTTTTATAATTAAATTAAATTTATAAATAATATACTATGCTTAAAATATTTAAAATAAAAAGTAATATTAAATAAATTTATATATACATATATATAAATATATTTATTTATATATACTTACATAAATTTTTTATTTGTAATTTATTTAATTACAAAATATTTTTATTATTAAATTATCTTTATAAATAATATACTATACTTAAAACATTTAAAATAAAAAAATTAATATTACATATATATAAATATATATATTAATATTTACATATATATATATTTATTTATTTAAAATTTATTTAATTATTAAATATTTTTATAATTAAATAATATTTTTAAATATTATAAAATACTTAAAATATTTAAAATAAAAATATATATATATATATATATTTTTATTTATTTGTCTATTTATATTTATATATTTATTTATTTATTTATTTTATTTTGTATATTTATTTATTTATTTACATATATATATATATATATATATATATATATATATATATATATATATATATTTATATATATATTTGTTTATTTATCTTGTTATTTATAATATATATTTATTTGTTTATTTATTTAATTATTTATAGTTTATTTAACTATTAAATATTTTTATAATTAAATTATATTTAAAAATAATATACTATTCTTAAAATATTTAAAGTAAAAAATAAATATTATATAAATTATATATATATATATATATATATATATATATATATATATATATATATATATATATATATAATTTTTTTAAATATTAAATAATTTTATAATTAAATTATATTTATTAATAATATATTATACTAAAAATATTTAAAATAAAAAAATAATATTATATATATTTTTTTATTTACAATTTATTTAAAAATAATATTATATATATATATATCTATATATATTTTTATTTACAATTTATTTAAGTATTAAAAATTTTTATAATTAAGTTATATTTATAAATAATATCTTATACTTAAAATATTTAAAATAAAAGAATAATATTAAATAAATTTAAATATATATAAATATATACATATATATATATTTATTCATACCTATATATTTTTTTTATTTACTATTTTATTAATTATTCAAATATTTTTATAGTTAAATTATATTTATAAATAATATGCTATACTTAAAATATTTAAAATAAAAAAATGATATTAAATAAATAATATTATTTATATAAAATAATATTATATAAATAATAAAATAAATAAATAATATTATATATATTTATTTATATATACATATATATATATATATATATTTATATATACAAATATAAATTTATTTATTTATATTTTATTTAACTATTAAATATTTTTAAGACTAAATTATATTTTTAAATAATAAACTATATTTAAAATATTTTAAATAAAAAATACTATTAAATAAATATATATATCTATATATATTATATTTATATATACCTATATATATATATATATATATATATATTTATTAAATAAAAAAATACTATTAAATAAATAAATCTATATGCATAAATAAATTAAATATATAAATATATATATATATATATATATATATATATATATATATATATATATATATATATATATATATATATATATATATATATATTTATTTATTTCTCATTTTTTTAACAATTAAATAATTTTATAATTAAATTATTTTTATTTATAACATATTATACTTAAAATATTTAAAATAAAAAATAATGCTAAATAAATTTTTTTATATATATAAATATATATTTATGTACCTCTATAAATATATTTTTATTTATAATTTTTTAATTATTAAATATTTTGATAATTGAATTGTATTTATAAATAATGTACTCGTACTTAAAATATTTAAAATAAAAAAATAATATTAAATATATATATATATATTTATTTATTTATACATATATATAAAAATATTTATTTGTAATTTATTTAATTATTAAATATTTTTTTGATTAAATAATATTTACGAATAATATACTATACATAAAATTTTCTAAATAAAAAAATAATATTATATATATATATATATATATATATATATATATATATATATATATATATATATATATATATATATATATATATATATATATATAACTATATATATATTTTTATTTCTAATTTATTAAATTATTAATTACTTTTTAAATTAAATTATATTTATAAATAATATACTATACTTAAAACATTTAAAATAAAAAAATAATATTTTATATATGTATATATATATACCTATATATATATTTATTTATAATTAATTTAATTATTTAATATTTTTTTGATTAAATAATATTTACAAATAATATACTATACTAAAAATTTTTAAAATAAAAAAATAATATTATATTATTTTTTTATTTATAATTTTTTAACTATTAAATATTTTTATAATTAAATTAATTTTATAAATAATATCCTATACTTAAAATGTTTAAAATAAAAAAATAATTATATATATATATATGTAAATTTATGTATGTATATATATCTATATATATATATATACATATATATATATATATATGTATGTATATATATATATATAAATATAAATATATATATATATATATACATAAATATACGAACTCGTTGACCAATTATTTTTTACCCAATGACCAACCCATTGACCCAATAGGCCTACATTTGACCAAAAAGTCATCTTTGATCAAAATGGTCAATTCTTCGCCTAATTACCAACTCATTGACCAAATAGGTCAATTTTTGACCAAAAGTCAACTTTGGTCAAAATAGGCAATATCTGACCCAATGACCACCCCGTTGACGCAATAGGTTAACTTTTGACCAAAATTTCAATTTTGGTTAAAATAGGTCAACTTTTGACCAAAAAGTAATCTTTGGTCAAAATGGCCAATTTTTTACCCAACGACCACCCCATTGACCCAAAGACCAAACCATTGACCCAATAGGTCGGTTTTTGACCAAAAAGTAAATTTTGGTCAAAATAGTTATTTTTTGATCTATTGACCAATTATTCACTCAATGACTTAATCTCTGACCAAAAAGTCAACTTTGGTCAAAATATTCAATCCTTAACCCAATGACAAACCCATTGACCCAATAGGTCAACTTTTGACCAAATAGTCGACTTTGGTCAAAATAAGTATATTTCGATCGAATGACCACCAATTGACCCAATAAGTCAACTTTTGACCAAAAAGTCAACTTTGGTCAAATGATAAGTCAACTTTCGACCAATAAGTCAACTTTCGACAAAAATAGATCAACTTTTGACCAAAAAGTTAATTTTAGTCAAAATGGTCAACTTCGACATAATGACCTCCTCGTCGACCTAATGGCTCAACTTTTGACCAAAAATTAAATTTTGGTCAAAATAAATAATTTTTGACCTAATGACCAAAATAGTTAATTTTTTGAAATAATGACCAATTATTGACCTAATAAGTCAATCTCTGACCAAAAAGTCAACTTTCGACAAAATGGTCAATGATTGACCCAATGACAAACCCATTGCCCAATAAGTTAAATTTTGACCAAAAAGTCAATTTTGGTCAAAATAGTCAATTTTTGACCTAATGACCACGCATTGACCAAATAGGTCAACTTTTGACCAAAAAGTCAACTTTGGCCAAAATGGTCAATTTTTGACCAAATGATCAACCCATTGACTAAATTGGTGAAATTTTGACCGAAAAGTCAACTTTTTAGGTCAAAATAGACAATTGTTGACCTAATGACCAATAATTGACCCAATAAGTAAATCTCTGACCAAAAAGTCAACTTTGGTCATAATTATCAATCATTGACCCAATGATAAACGCATTGACCCAACATGTCAACCTTTGAACAAAAAGATAACTTTGGTCAAAATGGTAAATCCTTGACCCAATAACCAACCTACCTACCCAATAGATCGACTTTTGTCCAAAAAGTCAATTTTGGTCAAAATAGTAAATCTTTTACATAATTGTCAATTATTGACCCAATAGGTCAACTTTTAAACAAAAAAACCAATTTTGGTCAAAATTGGCAATTTTTGACCTAATGACCACCTCATTGACCCAAAAGGTCAACTTTTGACCAAAAAGTCAAATTTGGTCAAAATGGTCAATTTCGAGACAATGACCTAAATGTCATCTTTGGTGAAAATGGTCAATCCTTCATCCAATGACCAACCCATCGACTCAATTTGTTAACTTTCGACTAAAAAGTCAACTTTGGCCAAAATAGTTAATCCTTGACCCAATGACCAACTTATTGACCCAATAGGTCAACTTTTGACCAAAAAGTCAATTTTGAACAAAATTGTCAATTTTTGATCTACTGACCGCCTCATTAACCTAAATAGGTCAAATTTTGACCAAAAGACAACTTTGGTCAAAATTCTCAATCCTCAACCCAATGACCAACCCATTGACCCAATATGTCAACTTTAGTCAAAATTGTCAATCTTTTAAGTATATATATTTATTTATCATTTTTTTTAACTTCTAATAATTTTATAATTAAATTATATTTATTAATAATATATTATATTTAAAATATTTAAAATTAAAAAATAATGCTAAATAAATTTTTTATATATATAAATATATATTTATATACCTCTATATATAAATTTTTACTTACAATTTTTTTAATTATTAAATATTTTTATAATTAAATTATATTTATAAATAATATTATATATAAAAAATATTTAAAATAAAAAAATAATATTAAATTATTTTCTTTATATATATAAATAAATATTTATGTACCTCTATATATATATATTTTTATTTATAATTTTCTTAATTATTTAATATTTTTATAATTAAATTATTTTTATAAATAATATACTATACTTAAAAGATTTAAAATAAAAAATAATAGTTTATATATATATATATATATATATATATATATATATTAATATATACCTATATATATATTTATGTATAATTTACTTAATTATTAAATATTTTTATAATTAAATTATAATTATAAATAATATGACATACTTAAAATATTTAAAATAAAAAAATTAATTATATAATATATATATATATATATATATATATATATATATATATATATATATATAATTTATTTAATTATAAATATATATATATATATATATTTATTTACAAATATATTATTTACTTATTTATTTATATATATATATATATATTTAA
>CM040438.1:440000-472500 GCA_022702705.1 Papilionanthe hookeriana x Papilionanthe teres
GAGCTACATTTGCTTTCATTTCTCGCTTTTGGTGTTTCGAGGTTTATAGATCTTTGGTTAAAGCATGCTGGGAACTCTTCGGACCATTCATTGCTACAAAAGATACGAGCTACTCGAACGATGTCTAAAAATTGGTTGATTTGGTTTGAGGATCACTACACGGGGTTCATCTCATTTTTTGGGTGCTTTTTGTCTTCGACTATATCCGTTTTGGCGTATTTTTCGTTTTTTAGGTTGCGTCGAGTTGTACTGTGAGAGGTGGAAACTCTACGAGTGCGTTTAATTGTATTTTTGGTTCCTTTAGATTTGGTGATCCACCTCCCCTCCCTCTTTTGTACTAATTTATCAATATTAACACGTAGGGAACCACGAGTCGCTCTTTTCCCTAAAAAAAAAAATTATATATTTATATAGATATATATATATATAGCTATATCAATATATATATATATATATATATATTTATTTATAATTTATTTAATTATTAAATATTTTTATAACAAAATTATATTTATAAAGAATATACTGTACTTAAATTATTTAATATAAAAAAATAATATTATAGAAATATATATATATATATATATATATATATATATATATATATATATATATATATATATATATATATATATTTATTTATTTATAAATTATTTAGCATTTAAAAATTTTTAAAGTTAAATTATTTTTATAAATAATATAATATACTTAAAATATTGAAAATAAAAAATAATACTATATATATATATATATATTTATATATAGCTATATATATTTTTATTTATAATTTACTTAACTATATTTTTTTATTTATAATTAAATTATATTTATAAATAATATTCTATATATATATATATATATATATATATATATATATATATATATATATATAAATAAATATATATATTTATATATCCTCATAAATATTTATTTATTTATAATTTATTTAACTATTAAATATTTTTATAATTAATTTATATTTCTAAATAATATACTATACTTAAAATATTTTAAAAAATAATATTATATATATATATATATATATATATAGTTTTTTTAACTATTAAATATTTTTACAATTAAATTATATTTATAAATAATATACTATACTTAAAATATTTACATTGAAAAAATAATATTTTATATATATGTAAATTTATGTATATATATATATATATATATATATATATATATATATTTATATTTATATAATACTTATATATACTTTTATTTACAATTTATTTAATTATTAAATATTTTTTTATTAAATTATATTTATAAATAATATACTATACTTAAAATATTTAAAACAAAAAAAATATTAAATTAATTTGTATATATATATACATATAAATATATATATATATATATATATATATATATATATATATATATATATATATATATATATATATATATATATATATATATATATATACCTATATATATTTATTTATAATTTATTTAACTATTAAATAGTTTTATAATTAATTAATATTTATAAATATTATACTGTACCTAAAATATTGAAAATAAGAAATTATATAATATATATATATATATATATATATATATATATCTGTACATTTATATATACACATTTATATTTAATTATTTATAATTTATTTAACTATTAAATATTTTTATATTTAAATTATATTTATAAATAATATACTATGCTTAAAAAATTTAAAATAAAAATAATATTAAATAAATTTATATGTATATATATATATATATATATATATATATATATATATATATATGTACCTATATATATTTTTTATTTATAATTTATTTAATAATTAAATATTTTTATAAATAATATACTATACTTTAAATATTTAAAATAAATAAATAATATTATATATATATATATATATATATATATATATATATATATATATATATATATATATATATATATATATATATATATATATATATAGTTATATATAATCGTACATATTTTTTTATTTATAATTTATTTAATTATTAGTTATGTTTTAAATTAAATGATATTTATAAATAATATTCTATATTTAAAACATTTACAATTAAAAATAATATTATATATATATATATATATATATATATATATATATATATATATTTATTTATTTATACTTATATATAACTATATTTATATTTATTTAGAATAAATTTAATTATTAAATATTTTATAATTAAATTATATTTATAAATAATATTCTATACTTAAAATTTTTAAAATAAAAAAATAATATTATTTAAATATATATATATATATATATATATATATATATATATATATATATATATATATATGTATAAAAATATTTTTATATATACCTATATATATATATATGTGTGTATATATATATATATATATATATATATATATATATATATTTATATTTTATTTAACTATTAAATATTTTTATAATTAAATTTTTTTATAAATAATATACTATATTTAAAATATTTAAAATAAAAAATAATATTATATAAATATATATATATATATATATATATATATATATATATATATATATATATTATATACCTATATATATTTTTTTATTTATATTTTATTTAACTATTAAATATTTTTATAATTAAATTTTGTTTATAAATAATATACTATATTTAAAATTTTTAAAATAAAAAAATAATTTTATATAAATTTTTATATATATATTTATATATGACATATATATTTATTTATTTATAATTTATTTAATTATTAAATATTTTTATAATTAAATTATATTTATAAGTAATATACTATACTTAATATATTCAAAATAAAAAAATAAGATTATATAAATTTATATATATATATATATATATATATTAAGAAAGGGCTACAAGATGCCCCCTACATGTTAGGGTGGAAACATTAGTTCATAACCATGGAGAAGTGGCCCCAAAAACATAACATATCAAAAGTCTTCTCCAAAAAAATAAAACAAAAAAACAACATAACAAAGATACGACTACAAACATTCCACCGAACCAAACCGACCATCGTTAGTTCAATTTGAGATAGGGAGCAGCTAAGAGATCAACAACAATGAGAAGTTTGAGTTGGGAAGGCGGGGTCGTAGATAAAGACAACCTGGAGGAGAGGGCACCAGCTTTTGCAAGCCATACAGCAGGTTTATTTCCTTCGCTGAAGTTGAACCGAGTGCGTACTTTCGAGTCGGGTTGTAAGTAACCGAATCTTATGGGTCCAATGAATTATGATGCCCGTTAAGAGTAGTGTTGTTTTCAATCATCTGAAACATCTCTCGAGAATCTCACTCCACAATTAGGGAGGTCCAATGTAGCTTCACTGCCAACTTGATAGCCCAAAAAACTGCTTCTAATTCAGAATCTAAAGCATCTATTGCCACTATGGGGGCCCTGAAAAACAGCAGACACACCCCCTGCTGGTTTTTTAAAACACCACCCATGCCAAGCATTTCTAGTTTTATAACTACCATCCGTGTTCACTTTGACCCAATTATGCTTTGGGGAAACCAAAATACCTTGGTGATATTGAGGTCATGCCTGGTTTGAGAGGAGGTAATGATGCAAATGTTTGGGAAGTTCTTGAATTTAATAAGCTTCTACAAGTAGGACATGCAAAGTGACCAGCATTATAGTCTTCTCCTTAATAAGCACATTATCAAAAATTGCCTTATTTCGGCCATCCAAATGATCCAAGCAGAGTGAGGAGGGGAGAGCGAAGAAGTACCATCATTGTTCCAATCAGCCCAGTAAGTGATTAGATTGTCCTATTGTAAATTTAATGTGTTGAGTTGAGTCTGCTGAAGAATATCAAACCAGACCTTTTGGGAGAAACTGCAAGCAAAGAATAGATGAGTAATGGATTCTTCCTCCCTCCTTATGGCATAAACTGCAGCAAGAAGGTCCTCTGACCCCCTTTAGTTTTAAGATATCATCAGTGGGTAGGAAGTGGTTGAAAGTCCTCCAGCAGAAGAAAGCCATAGTAGGAGAAAGATAGTTCCCCCAGAAAATCTCTCCCTAGGGTATTGCATCCCAATTAAACAGTTTAGTGTAGATAGCCATTCAGGAGTGTCAGGTCTGGATCTATCAAATGAAATAGTGGTGATCTTCTGTATAGAAGGGGCCACCTGGATGGAATGAATAAAGGAAGTGGACCAGTTGTCACCCTCCCAACAATCAGCTACTAAAAGGTTAAGGTTGTTGATAGGGGTGCTTGGTTGTAACCATTAAATATTTTTAAAATTAAATTATATTTAAAAATAATATACCATACTTAAAATATTTAAAATAAAAATAATATTAAATAAATAAATATATATAAATATGTATATATATATATTATACGTATATATATATTTATTTATTATTTTTAATTATTAAATATTTTTATAATTAAATTGTATTTATAAATAATATGCTATACCTAAAATATTTAAAATAAAAAAATAATATTAAATAAATTTATAGATATATAAAATAATATTATTTATATAAAATAATATTATATAAATAAAAAAATAAAAAAATAATATTATATATATATATATATATATATATATATATATATATATATATATATATATATATATATATATACATATACATATACGTATATAAATTTATTTAACTATTAAATATTTTTATGATTAAATTATATTTTTAAATAATAAACTATACGTAAAATATTTAAAATAAAAAAAAATATTAAATAAATATATCTATCTACATATATATATATATATATATATATATATATATATATATATATATTTATATACCTATATATATATTAAATAAAAAAATACTATTAAATAAATAAATCTATATATATAAATAAATTATATATATATATATATATATATATATATATATATATATATATATATATATATATATATATATATCATATCATTTTTAACTATTAAATAATTTTATAATTAAATTATATTTATTAATAATATATTATACTAAAAATATTTAAAATAAAAAATAATGCTAAATAAATTTTTTTATATATATAAATATATATTTATGTACCTCTAAATATATATTTTTATTTATAATTATTTAATTATTAAATATTTTTATAATTAAATTATATTTATAAATAATATAATGTACTTAAAATATTTAAAATAAAAAAATAATATTAAATAAATGTTTTATATTTATAAATATATATTTATGTACCTCTCTATATATATTTTTATTTATAATTTTCTTAATTATTAAATATTTTTATAATTAAATTATATTTATAAATAATATACTATACTTAAAATATTTAAAATAAAAATAATATTAAATACATATATATATCTATATATAAATTTATATATACATATATATATATATATATATATATATATATATATATATATATATGTATATATTTTTACAATTTATTTAATTATTATATATTTTTATAATTAAATTATATTTATAAATAATATACTATTCTTTAAACATTCAAAATAAAAAAATAATATTTTATATATGTATATATATATACCTATAAATATTTATTTATTTAAAATTAATTTAATTATTAAATATTTTTATGATTAAATAATATTTACAAATAATATACTATACTTAAATATTTTAAAATAAAAAAATAATATTATATTATTTATTTATTTATAATATTTTAACTATTAAATATTTTTATAATTAAATTATATTTATAAATAATATACTATACTTAAAATATTTAAAATAAAAAAATAATTTTATATAAATTTATATATATATATATGTATATAAATATATATATATATATATATATATATGTATATATATATATATATGTATATATATATATATATGTATATATATATATATATATGTATATATATATATATATGTATATATATATATATATATATATTTATTTATTTATATTTATATATACACATATATATTTATATATTTATAATTTTTTTAACTATTAAATATTTTAATAATTAAATTATATTTAAAAATAATATATTATACTTAAAATACTTAAAATAAAAAAATAATATTATATAACTATATATATTTATTTATAATTTATTTATTTATTAAATATTTTTATAATTAAATTATATTTATAAATAATATACTATACTTAAAACATTTAAAATTAAAAAAATAATTTTACATAAATAAATAAATAAATAAATAAATAAATAAATATATGTATATATATATATATATATATATATATATATATATATATATATATATATATATATATATATATATATATATATATATATATATATATATATATATATATATTTATATATACACATATATATTTATTTTTTTATAATTTATTTAACTATTAAATATTTATATAATTAAATTATATTTATAAATAATATGCTATACTTAAAATATTTAAAAAATATATATATTAATAAATATATACATATATATATATATATATAATTTTTTTAAATATTAAATATTTTTATAATTAAATTATATTTAAAATAATATACTATACTTAAAATATTTAAAATAAAAAAATAATATTATATAACTATATATATTTATTTATAATTTATTTATTTATTATATATTTTTATAATTAAATTATATTTATAAATAATATACTATACTTAAAACATTTAAAATTAAAAAATAATTTTACATAAATAAATAAATAAATAAATATATATATATGTATATATATATATATATATATATATATATGTATATATATATATATATATTAATATATATATATATATATTTATATATACACATATATATTTATTTTTTTATAATTTATTTAACTATTAAATATTTTTATAACTAAATTATATTTATAAATAATATGCTATACTTAAAATATTTAAAAAAATATATATTAATAAATAAATACATACATACATATATATATATATATATATATATATATATATATATATATATATATATATATATATATATATATATTTTTTAACTATTAAATATTTTTATAATTAAATTGTATTTAAAATAATATACTATACTTAAAATATTTAAAATAAAAAAATAATATTATATAAATTTTATTATATATATCATTTTTTAACTATTAAATAATTTTATAATTAAATTATGTTTATTAATAATATATTAAACTTAAAATATTTAAAATAAAAAAATAATATTAAATAAATTTTTTTATATATATAAATATGTATTTATGTACCTACTATATATATAATTTTTTTTATTTACAATTTTTTTAAATATTAAATATTTTTATAATTAAATTATATTTATAATTAATATACTTATACCTAAAATATATAAAATAAGAAAATAATATTATACATATTTTTACATATATATATATATATATATATATATATATATATATATATATATATATATATATATATTTATATATACAAATATAAATTTTTTTATTTATAATTTATTAACTATTAAATATTTTTATGATTAAATTTATTTATTTATAATGACCTCCTCGTTGACCTAATGGCTCAACTTTTGACAAAAAATTTAATTTTGGTCAAAATAATTAATTTTTGACATAATGACCAAAATAGTCAATTTTTTGAATTAATGACCAATTATTGACCCAATAAGCCAATCTCTGACCAAAAAAGTCAACTTTGGACAAAATGGTCAATGATTGACCCAATGACAAGCCCATTGCCCAATAAGTTAAATTTTGACCAAAAAGTCAATTTTGGTCAAAATAGTCAATTTTTGATCTAATGACCACCCATTGACCAAATAGGTCAACTTTTGACCAAAAAGTCAACTTTGGTCAAAATGGTCAATTTTTTACCTAATGATCAACCCATTGACTAAATTGGTCAAATTTTGACCGAAAAGTCAACTTTTTAGGTGAAAATAGACAATTTTGACATAATGACCAATTATTGATCCAATAAGTAAATCTCGACCAAAAAGTTAACTTTGGTCATAATTATCAATCCTTGACCCAATGACAAACCCATTGACCCAACATGTCAACCTTTGAACAAAAAGATAACTTTGGTCAAAATGATAAATCCTTGACCCAATAACCAACCCCCCGACCCAATTGATCGAATTTTGTCCAAAAAGTTAATTTTGGTCAAAATAGTAAATTTTTTACATAATTGCCAATTATTGATCCAATAGATCAACTTTTGAACAAAAAAGCCAATTTTGGTCAAAATTGGAAATTTTTAACCTAATGACCACCCGTTGATCCAAAAGGTCAACTTTTGACCAAAAAGTCAAATTTGGTCAAATGGTCGATTCTCGACAAATGACCTAAATGTCGACTTTGGTGAAAATAGTAAATCCTTCATCCAATGACCAACCCATCGACCCAATTTGTTAACTTTCGACTAAAAAGTCAACTTTGGCCAAAACAAGTTAATCCTCGACCCAATGACCAACCTATTGATCTAATAAGTCAAGTTTTGACCAAAAAGTCAATTTTGCTCAAAATTATCGATTTTCGATCTCATCGACCGCCTCGTTAACCTAAATAGGTCAAATTTTGACCAAAAGACAACTTTAGTCAAAATTGTCAATCCTTAACCCAATGACCAACCTATTGACCCAATATGTCAACTTTGACCAAAAAAGTCAATTTTGATTAAAATAGTCAATTTTTGACCTATTGACCAATTTTTAACCCAGTAAACCAATCTCTATCCAAAAAGTGAACTTTGGTCAAGATGGTTAATCTTTGACCTAATGCACAACCCATTGACCCAATAGAACATCTTTTGACCAAAAAGTCAACTTTGGTCAAAATGATCATTCCTTGACCCAATGATCAATCTATTGGCCTAATAGGTCAACATTTGACTAAAAAGTCAATTTCGGTCAAAATAAAAAATTTTTGAATTAATGACCAATTATTGACCCAATAAGTCAATCTATGACCAAATAGTCAACTTTAGTCAAAATGGTCAATCCTTGATCCAATGACAAACCAATAGACCCAATAGGTCAACTTTTGACCAAAAAGCTAATTTTGGTCAAAATAGTCAATTTTTGACCAAAAAGCCAACTTTGGTCAAAATGGATAATTTTTTATCCAATAGGTCATCTTTTGACAAAAAAAGTCATCTTTGGTAAAAATGGTCAACTTCTTGATCCAATTACCAACACATTGGCCAAATATGTCAACTTTTGACAAAAAAGTCAACTTTGGTCAAAATGGTCAATTTCTGACCCAATGACCTCCCCGTTGACCTAATGGGTTAACTTTCGACAAAAAATTCAATATTGGTCAAAATAGTCAATTTTTGACCTAATGAACAATTATTAACCAAATAAGTCAATCTCTGACCAAAAAGTTAATTTTTGTCAAAATAATCAATCCATCACCCAATGACAAACACATCGATCCAACAGGATAAATTTCGACTCAAAAAGACAATTTTGGTCAAAATAGTCAACTTTTGACCTAATGACCACCCATTAACCTAATAGGTCAACTTTTGACCAAAAAGTCAACTTTGGTCAAAATGGTCAATTTTTGACCCAATGACCTACCCGTTGATCCAATATATCAAATTTCGACCAAAAGTTTTCTTCAACCAAACGGTCAAATTCGACTCAATTACCAACTCATTGACCAAATAGATCAACTTTTTACCAAAAAGTTAACTTTGGTCAAAATGGTCAAGTTCGACCAATGCTCACCTCATTGACCTAATAGGTAAACTTTTGACAAAAAATTTAATTTTGGTCAAAATAATCAATTTTTGACCTAATGACCAATTTTAAACCCAGTAAGTCGATATCTGACCAAAAAGTCAACTATGGTCAAAATGATCAATCCTTGACCCAATGACCCACCCATTAACCCAATAGGTCAACTTTTGACCAAGAAGTCAACTTTGGTCAAAATGATCAAATTTTGACCCAACGACCAACACATTGACCCGAAGAGTCAACGTTCGACAAAAAATCAATTTTGGTCAAAATAATCAATTTTTGACCTAATGACCAATTATTAACCCAGTAAGCTAATCTCTGACCAAAAAGTCAACTTTGGTCAAATTGGTCTATCCATGACCCAATGACCAACCCATTGACCCAGTAGGTCAACTTTTGACAAAAGGTCATCTTTGGTCAAAATGGACAATTCCTGATCCAATGACCACCCCATGACCCAATGGGTTAACTTTTGACAAAAAATTCAATTTTGGTCAAAATAGTCAATTTTTGACCAAATGACCAATAATTGATCCGATGAAGCCAATCTCTGACCAAAAAGTCAACTTTGGTCAAAATGGTCAATCTTTGACCTAATGACAAACCCATTGACCCAATAGGTGAAGTTTTGACCAAAAGGTCATCTTTAGTTAAAATGGTCAATTACCGACCCAATGACCAACCCATTGACCCAATAGGTTAACTTTTGACCAAAAGTCAACTTTGGTCAAAATGGTCAAAACTTGACGCAATAACCAACCAATTGACCCAATATGTCGAACTTTGACAAAAAGTCAATTTTGGTCAAAATAGTTAAATTTTAACCTAATGACCCCCCATTAACCAAATAGGTCAACTTTTGACCAAAAAGTCAACTTTTGTCAAAATGGTAAATTTTTTACCCAATGACCAACTCGCTGGCCAAATTGATCAAATTTTGACCAAAATGTCAACTTTTTGGTCAAAATAGACAAATTTTGACCTAATGACCAATTATTAACCCAATAAGTAAATTTTTGACCAAAAAGTCAACTTTGGTCATAATTCTCAATCCTTGACCCAATAACCAACCCACTGACCTAATAGATCGACTTTTGACTACAAAGTCAATTTTGGTCAAAATAGTAAATTTTTGACATAATTACCAATTATTGACCCATTAGGTCAACTTTTGAACAAAAAAGTCAATTTTGGTCAAAATTGTCAATTTTCGACCTAATAACCACCTCATTGACCCAAAAGGTCAACTTTTGACCAAAAGTCAAATTTGGTCAAAATGGTCAATTTCTGACACAATGACTTAAATGTCAACTTTGGTGAAAATGTTCAATCCTTCATCCAATGACCAACCAATTAACCCAATTTGTTAACTTTTCACTAAAAAGTCAACTTTGGCCAAAATGGTTAATCCTTGACCCAATGACCAACCTATTGACCACATAGGTCAACTTTTGACCAAAAAGTCAATTTTGCTAAAAATTGCCAATTTTGACCTACTGACCGCCTCATTGACCTAAATAGGTCAAATTTTGACCAAAAGACAACTTTGGTCAAAATAGAACTACTGATAAGGTGTAAGTGATCCCAGAGACTGATTCTATCTTGTTTTCAAAATCCTGCATAAATAAAAGTAGCACAGATTTTGTGTCCAGCAAAGTGTAATGAGAGGTGAGTAAGTTGGTGGTGATCAATGAGAATAGACCACTTGACCTCAGCTCTGCATAGGATCTAGATTTTATTACTGATGTTAGCATAGAAAGTGAAACTAGGGAAATTTTTGAGGATTTTAGCAGAGTTTATATGAACCATAGGTTCCAAAAGCACAATACACCAAGGGGTGTGTTTCTTATTAAGATTTTTGAGTCTTCTTAGAGAGTGTGGACAAGCCACCCCTCTAATATTCCAGCAAAGGAGGTTTGTCATTTGAGATTGGACGAGGGGGAGGGGAAAGTGATTTATGGGAGCAAAATCTAGTTTTCCCTCTAGTGAGGGGAGGGGTGGGGGTGAAAACTTTCGAGGTTTGAAATTATAAGTTTCAGCAAGTTTCTGGAGTTCAGATCTATTTTTCTTCTTCTTCTTAGAGGAGTAAGTTTCTCATTCCTCCTCCACAGAATTAGAAACAGCTCTCAGTTTAGAGGGGGAAGGGGGAAGAAAGGTCAGAGGGGGAGAGGTAGACAAAATGACAGGTGGGGTGGGGTTTTGGATAGGTAAAATTAAAGTGGTTTGGGGTGGGGGATTGGGATTAAGAAAAGTAATAATATGCACTTGAGTGGGAGGAGGTCCCACTTCATGTGGAGAGGGCATCTTTGTGGGGGGATGAGGATCTAGCTGAGTAGTTCCCACCTCAAAAGCTTTTTACTGTGTAAAATCAATCCTGACATTGGCTGGAGCTCTCCGGGGGTGGATGAAGTTTGAAGCACCTGTGTATAGTATGCCCAAACATCCTACAGTGAGTGCAATAATAAGGTCTTTGCTACATGATTACATATATATATATATAAATAAATAAATAAATAAATAAATATAAATATATATATATATATATTTATATATATATATATACATATTTATTTATAATATTTCTAACTATTAAATATTTTTTATAATTAAATTATATTTATAAATAATTTACTATACTTAAAAATATTTAAAATAAAAAAATATAATATATAATTTTATATATATATATATATATATATATATATTAAAGAAAAGAGCTAGAGTAGCTCCTACATGTTAATGATGAAAAAAAAAACAATTACATACCACGATTGAAGTAACCAAAAATACTTATGGTGGTATAAGATGCTACACACCACACCCTATACGTGACACCGGTATACTTCCAACGGAAAAGAAAACAAAAAGCAAAACATATGTCATCCACTAATAGACACCAATCTAAAATGTGGAGCACACATAGGTACGCATCCAAAAGGTAGGACAGGGGTAGGAGGAGGGGCGGCGACACGAGGACCTGTTGAGAGTGGAGGGCTTTCCTAGCTAGCCAGTTAGCGGAGCCTATTACCTTCTCTGTAAATGAAAGAGAAGCTCGGATATTACATTGTTGGGAGAGTCTTCGATCTTATGTATCCAATTTGAAAGATGCCGAGGAGGATGGAGAGTGTTATGTAAGTATTACGGAATAGTGGCAGAGTCACATTCCACAAGGATATTATGCCAATGGCAGGAAATGGCCAAATGTATAGCCCAAAACCGCTCGTTAACTCGGCTTCTAAAGCATCAGCCGCCGCGGTAGGAGTATGGAAGAGACGAGATACACTTGCCATATGGATCCCCGAACACACCACCACACCCGAGCACCGAGCGGTCGCAAAAGCCCCATCGGTGTTAACTTTAATGAAAGGGGAGAGAGGAGCCTTCCAATTAACTAAAATAATCTTAAACTGCTTGGGGTGAAGAAGGGTAGGATAGTGAAGAATGTTGGGGAAGTGCTTCCAAAGAATGATTTTAGTCAAGAAGGCCTGACAATTTGTTACCACAGCTTAATACTTTGTCTGCTCTCCTCCTCATTTTTTACTTTGTTCCCGTGCATCCGGATGAACCATGCAATCGAAAAGGGACGACCACTAAATTAGCTTTATTCCATTGCCTTGCCGGCAGTGGATATGTCCTTCCAATCAAGTAGAATAGTATTTATGTTTAATAAATTGATCACACCCTCCCGAGACTTCCCGAGAAAAGTGACGAGTTAAAGAAAAGATGTTGCAGAGATTCGACAGCGAGTCCCACAGAGGTAGCACTTTGAAGGTCCTCTAATTCCCTTGAGTTTGAGGATGTCATCAGTAGGAAGTAGATGGTGAAAGAGCCTCCAGATGAAGAAAGACATGGATGGAGTTAGATAATTGTTCCAGATATGTTTGCCCCAAGTAATGTCGAGCCAATTGTAGATGGTGTGGTATATATGCTTAGTAAGGTCGTGGGGCTTACCATTCTGCTGAGATAATTTTGTCGGGTTAGGAAGTATCAAAATGAATAGCGAAACCCGTTGAGCGAGAAAAATCGATCGGCAATTCCGAAGCTTGGTGAGGGACCAATGGTTATTGTCCCAGCAGGTAGCCACGAGGAAAAGCCGATGGTTTGTATGTGGGATAGCAATCTTCATTTCGAGTGGGCACCAAGTATCTCGCCGAACATAATCTTCCCTTGACCAAGCTCCCATGTGAAAAGTGATTCAGCCGGATCTCTATTGATAAGCATTTGTTTCCAAATTCTAGAGCAACCTGGTTTAATTTGGGCCGAGCCGAGGTGGCTATCTTTACAATATTTTCCTATCAAGTAAAGTGCCCATAGAGACTTCGTTGTCCGAATTCCACCCATAACTTGCAGAAATTGACTTTCGCGGATGATGCAACCCTTTGAAACCCAATCCTCCGGCCCAGTAGGTTTGGCAAGTTTCCGCCAACTTGCCGAGTGCATGTGCTTCCTCCGACCGGACCAAAGAAACCTATTGAAAATTCTTTCAATTTGGATTACGGAGCTTTTCTTTAAACAAGCCATTTGGAGAACATAATTAGGGAAGGTGGTAAGGATACTGCGAAGTAGAGTGATTCTTCCCCCATCGGATAAATAAGAATTAGCCCAATTAGAGAGTTGGGTATTCAGCTTACCAATGATCTCATCAAAGTGGAGCCGCTTAGATTTCCCTTGATCGAAGCACTCCCGTGTATTTCATAGGAAGAGATGCGGTAGAAAATCCGGTATAGCTAGTAATCCGATGACGGAGGTCAGGCTTGGTGTTACTAGAGAAAATCAATTCACATTTGGATTTGTTAAATTGGAGCCCGAAATATTTTGGAATTGAGTAAGGCATTCATTAACTCTCTTGACGACCAGTTTGGAAGCTGCGGAAAATAACATCGGATCATCGACATACAATAGATGGGAGATGATAACATTTGATTTATGGTGGTATCTAGCATAGTGGTGAGGAGAAATTTGAGCTTCGAGGAGTCTAGAGAGATAATCCATCACTAATATAAAAATGGAGGGGGAAAGAGGGTCTCCCTGTTTAAGACCCTACGGTAGCTTGGAAACCTCCCGACAGACGACCATTTACCGAAATTGAGTGATGGTTGAACTTCGGCCATCTTTTGATCATTTGGCGAGAACTCGGGTGGAAAGCCTGCGGCATGCGGCACTTGGAGAATGAAGTTCCAATCTACGGTATCATATGCTTTCTTAATGTCGAGTTTGTATATGATGTTACCTCCTACATGTTTTGTCGAGATCAAGAAGTAATTCTGAGGCGAAGCGAACATTGTCGGTTATGGACCTTCCTTTCACAAGAGTAGACTGCTGAGGGCTAATAATTTTGTCCGAGATGAGGTTGTAATCTCCCACGATAACTTTGCTAATTAGTTTGCTTATCCTTTGAAGTTAGACTTATAGGTACTGTAGTGGTTCCAATTTACGGGAGCATTTGTTTTAGGGATGAGCACGGTGTTAGATGAGTAGAAGTATTGATTAAGA
The DNA here is from genome assembly GCA_022702705.1 of Papilionanthe hookeriana x Papilionanthe teres. Lineage (NCBI taxonomy): Eukaryota > Viridiplantae > Streptophyta > Magnoliopsida > Asparagales > Orchidaceae > Papilionanthe > Papilionanthe hookeriana x Papilionanthe teres. The sequence continues at coordinate 455,163 of CM040438.1, forward strand.
TCAATGCCATTAAAGAAACCTTGAGCTGTGCAGCAACCACTTCGAGGTGACAAAAATTCCGAGCCTTTTTATAGAATTCGGCATTAAACCCATACGGTCCAGCGGCTTTAGAATTGTCGATGGACTGCATAGTCGACCAAATTTCTTCCATAGAGGGAGTGTCGGTAAGATGGAGAGAGCTGGTGTAGTTGTGGACATCATTAAACAGATTGCTTATCAATAGGAATACCGAGCACTGGCTTGAAGGTCGAAGCTTTTGAAAAAGGAAACAACACTATTAGCAATATCGGTTCCATTAGTAAGAAGTGTCCCTTGATCGGTCCTGATTGAAAAAATGGCATTGCACTTCCTTTTATACTTAATACAAGCATGATAGTATTTAGTATTCCTATCCCCAAGTTTAAATTTGTTAATAGAAGCTTTCGACGTGAGGATTTGGTCTTGCCGAGTTGATGTAAGTTAGCAACTTTTCTTGGGCGGCAACAAAATCCTTAAACTTGTTATGATCGGCTTGTGCGGCAACCTCGGTATTGTTGACCTCCCATTCGGCTTGGATTACCTCCTTGAAGACATCACCGATGGACTCCCGGACTCCACTTCCGAGAGCTTTAGCAAGTTTCGTTGTAGGTATTGCGAGTTTAGTAAAAGGGTTAGTAGAGGAAATCCTTTCCGGTTGTCTTGCATAATTTTATTAAACTCGGGATGGCACGACCAAAAGCTTAGGTATCTAAATGGAGGGGAGGAGGTTTGGGGGTATGGAGTGGAAATGGTTAAAAGAAGGGGTACGTGATCGAGATCCGAGCAAAATTAAGATGAGAAATAGTGGTATGCGAGAAATTGGTGGTGCCGGGAATCATTAGCCAAGCCTATCCAGTCTCTCCCAAATGGCCCCTCTTCTCCATGTGAGCCGGTTCCCAGTGAAGCCGAGATCAAAAAGGCTCGCCAAAAGGATATTATCATTAAATTCGAAATCATACCTTGGTTGGGAATTCTCCCACCCAATTTTTCACTTGAGAAGCTATGCTTATTAAAGTCACCCCCACGATCCAACTTTGATGTTCCTCCTTACTGATTTTTATAATCTCATTCCACAGAGTTAGCCTCTCGGTTTGGTACGACGGCATAAACAAATGTTGCCGCAAAGCTATTACCCATCAATCGAAAATGACGAGTGTAAAAGCGGGAGTGGTCGACCATAACCTTCCAGAGAGTTCTTTTACGGATCACCCAAATTTTGTTTGTGCAATTTGCATAAAAAGTGCATCCAGGGAATTTATTTAGGATTCTAGAATGATTTTTATGTACCATTGGTTCCAAAAGAATCATACACCAAAGCTGGTGTTTTTTGTACAAGTGTAATAATCTCTTTAAGGTGAGGGGGTGTGCCACCCTCTAATATTCCAACACGGGCGGTTGATCATGCGGAGGTTTAGGGTTGGGTGATGTAGGAGTAGATTTAGATCCGGACCCGGATCTAGTAGTGGTTCCGCTCCTGGAAGGGAGGCGAGGGGATCCATTGTGAATTCTCATTAGTTCGGATTGTTCTGCTGAAGGACACGTTAATTTTGCGGCTCGGTAGAGTGATGCTTTTTCTTCTTTGACTTCGAATTTGCCGGGCTTCTTCCATTTTCTTTTGATTTTCCTCTAACATTCTTTGGAGAGGACAATCAAGTCGGTATGTGGAGTTCGGCATTCAAAACCCGTCCTGGAAGAACGGACTCTTTGGAGTTACGGTTGTGCTTGAGCGAGAGGATTACATCAATTAGATTACGAGTTACACTGTTCATCCGAGTGTCATTAACCACTTGGGCGGATTGGGTTACACCCTTACCTTTTCCGGTTTTTTGGAAGGAGGTCCGAGCCTATAGCATTTTTCCTTAGGATGGCCAAACATCCTGCGGTAGTGGCTAATAGATAGGTTTATTTTCTAGTGTTACTTCTGCCAGAAACCCATCACCATTATCGAAGTAGTAATCCGGATCTTATCGATGTCTGCAGCGGTGACACATCTCTTTCTATCAAAACCTTTGCGGCGAGTGGGGTTACCCATATCATGAGTTGGAGAGTCGACTCTAAGGGGTGTGCCCGAGCCCTCGCTAATCCGAAAAATGGAATTGGTGTGGTATAGATGGATTGGTAGGTTTGGGAAAGTAAACCACAAAGGTTTTAGAGGGGGTTCTTTGGCGGGGTCGAATCTCGGGTACCATTTGATAAGCTTCATAGATGAATTAGCCGATTGCATAACTCCGCATTCCCAATGACCTTGCATAGTCCTCCTCCTTAGATAGCTTTAATAAGGAGGTGCCTTCCATCCATCACCCCCGGCTTCCACTGTCCTTCGAGCTGAAAATTTTCAAAATGTCTCCCGGCCATTTCCAATTTGGGATGTCCATATTGGAATTGACCCACAATGGTGAACTTAACGGAATCGACCGGGGCATTCATTTCCCGAGTAGTAAAAACTATAGCAGGTCGACCATCCTTGATGCCCGGAGGTCTAACAAAAGGGCAATCGACCTACCAGGCAGTCGCATCATGCGGTATCCGAGGAAAAGTAAGGTGTTCTACGGATTTAGGCCCCCGACGTTAATGACGGCGAAGCATAAGTTGGGGGGTCATCATGACACAAGAGCTAGCCAAAAGCCAAAAGGAACACACCCCGTAAAGAATCGAGTAAAGACCAAGAGTTCGAATCGAACTACCAAACCGGAAGGCGATGGAACGAGTAGTCGAATTCAAAACACCGAGAGTCCGGAAAGCTTTAAACCAACAAATGTCCACAGAGTAAGTCCACCAAGGTGAGCACCACTTACCGACCCAGTGAAGAACCTCCAACTGACACGAAAGACACCACCACAGACTCTGCCGCCCCCCAAACAGCTCCATCACAGCCCAAACCCTAGCAGAGCTAAGGCAGCCGCCACCACCATGACTTTACATGTATGTATAATATTATATATATATATATATATATATATATATATATATATATATATATTTATATTTATAATTTTTTTAACTATTCAATTTTTTTTATAATTAAATTATATTTAAAAAATAATATACAATACATAAAATATTTAAAATAAAAAGTAATATTATATAAATTTATATATATATATATATAAATATATATTTAAAAATACCTATATATATATTTATTTATTTATAATTTATTTAACAATTAAATATTTTTATAATTAAATTATAATTATAAATAATATACTATAATTAAAACATTTAAAATAAAAAAAATAATTTTACATAAATATAAACATATATAAATATATATAAATATATATATTTATATATACACATATTTATTTATTTATAATTTATTTAACTATTAAATATTTTTATAATTAAATTATATTTATAAATAATTTACTATACTTAAAATATTAAAAAAAATATTATTAAATAAATATATATATATATATATATACATATATACATATATATATATACATATATACATATATATATATATATATATATATATATATATATATATATATATATATATATATATATATATATATATATATATATATATATTTGTAATTTATTTAACTATTAAATATTTTTATAATTAAATTATATTTAAAATAATATACTATACTTAAAATATTTAAAATAAAAAAATTATATTATATAAATTTATATATAAATATATAAAATATATATATATATATATATATATATATATATATATATATATATATATAAATAATTTTTTTAACTATTAAATAATTTTATAATTAAATTATATTTATGTATCTCTATATATATTTTTTTATTTATAATTTTTTGTAATTATTAAATATTTTTATAAATAAATTATATTTATAAATAATATACTATACTTAAAATATTTAAGATAAAAAAATAATATTAATTAAATTTTTATATATATATAAATATATATTTATGCACCTCATTATATATTTTTATTTATAATTTTTTAATTATTAAATATTTTTATAATTAAATTATATTTAAAAACAATATACTATACCTAAAATATATAAAATAAAAAAATAATATTATATATATATATATATATATATATATATATATATATGTATATATACAAATATAAATTTATTTTTTATAATTTATTTATCTATTAAATTTTTTTATGATTATATTATATTTAAAAATAATATACTATACTTAAAATATTTAAAATATAAATAAAATATTAAATAAATAAATAAATATATATATATATATATATGTATGTATGTATTTATATATATTTATATATATCTATATATATATTTTTTATTTATAATTTATTTAATTATTAAATATTTCTGTGATTAAATTATATTTTTAAATAATATACTATTTTTAAAGTATTTAAAATAAAAAAATAATATTAAATAAATTTATTTATATATACTTATATTTATTTATTTATAATTTATTTAAGCTAGTTAAATATTTTTATAATTAAATTATATTTATAGATAATATACTATACTTAAAATAATTAAATAAAAAAATAATATTAAATAAATTTATATACCTATATATATATACTCTATACCTATATATATATATATATATATATATATATATATATATATATATATATATATATTTATTTATTTGTAATTTATTTAATTATTAAATATTTTTATAATCAAATTATATTTATAAATAATATACTATACTTTAAACATTTAAAATAAAAAAATAATATTATATAAATTTATATATATATATATATATGTATATATATATATAAATTTATATTTATATATAGCTATATATATTATTTTATTTATAATTTATTTAATTATTAATTATTTTTATAATTAAATTTTATTTATAAATAATATACTTGTTCTTAAAACATTTAAAATAAAAAAATAATATAATTTAAATTTATATATATATATATATTTATATATAGTTATATATATTTTTTTATTTATAATTTATTTAATTATCAATTATTTTCATAATTAAATTATATTTATAAATAATATACTATACTTAAAACATTTAAAATAAAAAAATAATATTATATAAATTTATATATATATTAAATAAATATATATATTTATTTATTTATTTATTTACCTATGATGGAGGCTGAGGAGGGAAGTGCTCTGCTAGGGTTGGTCGGGTGTTGATGGCGAGTCGTGTCAGCTGGCCGGTGTTGGTAGGTTCCCTGTCCCCTTGGTTTGCTTGTTCCTGAGTTCTGTTTCGTGTCGGGCTGGTTGCCTCCACTTCTTACCTTTGTTTTTGGTCTTCCCGGGCTTTCCTATATTCAATTTTCTGAGTTGTTACTGTTCTATTGATCTTGAGTTTGAGGTTTGGTGCCTTACTGGAAGTTCTTCCTCTCCTGGAACTTTATTTTGTTATGTTGGTCTTGCCTGGGTGATTTTCTGCCTTTGGTTGGACTGGTTTTCTTTGGATCTGTTTGTGGGTTCTTGTGGTGTGGGCTTGGGTGTGTTTGCTGATGGCTAACCCCTCTTCCAGACTTTTCCCCATTGATAGCTACACCAACACCATGTGGGCTAAAGCTACCTATGCTCGGTGTTGTGGGAAAAGGACAGGTTCCACATAAGTCCTTTGACCATTTGGTTTTTCCTCAGGAATTGCATGATACTGCTGCAGGTAAGGGAAAAAGTCCTTTCATCCGGCCTGTGGGTTCTAAGGACGGCTTACCTGCAGTTCTATTCTCCAAACAGGATATGCACTGCCTTAATGAGGCTGTCAAATTTTGTCTGATAGGGAAATTCCAAATGGGGCACCCCAAAATGGAATATGTGAGGAAATACTTTGATGAGCTCAGTCTTGTTGGCAGCTGGAAGATGGGATGACTAGATGGGAGACACCTGCTGATTAGACTTTCAAATGAGGAAGATTATGCACGAATTTTTGGGCAACAATCCATACTAATTGCTGGAACCTATATGAAGATTTTAAAATGGACACCAGATTTCGACCCTTCAAAAGAGCCACCAATCATCCCTATGTGGTTTAAATTTCCAGACTTACCCATCCAACTGTTTAACCAAAATGCCATGTTCAATATAAGCCAAGCATTGGGCACTCCACTCAAAATTGATACTCACACTTTTGATATGGCAAGACCAATGAAGACAGAAGAGTACTTGGTAGAAAGAGACATAACTTTACCTGATATTCAGAAGATTTGGATCAGAACAGATGAAGAGGCTCCAGAAGAGGGATTTTGGCAGGATGTTGAAGTGGAGTTCAAACCACATTACTGTAAACATTGCAGAATGTTTGGCCACTTACTAGATCAGTGTTATAGACTACACCCCCCCTCAAAGAAGAAGGCTGGGCATGGCAAGAGGGCAGAAATGATGCCTGACATATCTATCTCCCCTCCTGAAGTTACAATGGATAACATTCCTCTGGAGCTAACCCCTAGGAATGTTAACCCACTGGAAGGACATGAGGCTGACAGAATTGAGGGGCCAGGTATAGAGAAGGCTCAGACAGAAATTAGCAGTGAACAAGTAATTGAACCCACTGAGGTGCCCAGCCCTATGGGTCTTTTAACTTCAATCCCAGCTCCTGAGAATACACTGGAAATTATCACAGACCATATCAAGGAGGCAGATGAAGAGTTAAATAGTGCCTGGCAGGTACATAAAAACAGCAAAAGAAGGAAAAGCAAAACAGATCTGCAAGGATTACTGGGATCTCAATCTACAGGAGACCCTCCAGACAGCCCTCAAGCACTTCCCCCTAGAACTAGGGGAAAAGGAAAAACTATTTCTCAATGAAAAATTTCATGTGTTGGAATATCGGAGGGCCGCTCACCCTTCCTCTCCGAATAGAATAAAACAGATTGGTCAAATTACACAAACTATGGTGTTTTGTACTCCTCGGAGCCTATGGTTCCTATAAACAAGAATAAAATTACTAAGTCCTTTCCAAACTTTACCTTTTCCTCTAATCTCGGTAATAAGATCCGGATTTTTGCAAGAAATGAATTACAATGGTCCATTATTATCGATAACCCCCGGCTTATACACCTTCGATTTTCTATTGGGGAACAGTATGGATTTGCTACCTTTATTTATGCCAGCTTGCTCCCATGCCCACCAACAATCGCCGTGGTCCGAGCTACTCTCCCTTGCTAATACCATGAACAATTTCTGGATGGTTGGTGGAGATTTTAACTGTCTCTCTTCCTCAACTGAGAAGAAAGGTGGTTCTCCCCCCCTCACCTCCTCCATGAACAATTTTAATCATTTTATCCAAAATGCCAAGCTTTTTGATTTGGGATTCTATCGGCCCACCTTTCACATGGAGAAGAGGGAATACTTGGGAAAGGCTTGACGAGTCTTGGTAAATTCTCCTTGGTATCGACTCGTTCCCTTTCACTTTTGTTACTCATTTGTCCATGGTTTGCTCTGATCATAGACCATTACTCATCTCTTTACAAAACACTGGTGGGAAGGCTGCTAGCAACTTTAGATTTCAAAACATGTGGACCCTTCACCCTGAATTTCTGGCTGAAGTGGCTAAGATTTGGAAACCCACCCGCGGCGGCTCCTCTGGGGAAACCTATGGTCTCTGCACAAGCCGATCGCTCAACATTTTAGGAGCCGGAACCGGAACACTTTTGGGAACCTCCGGAAAATATACATAAGGCGTAAGCCGAGGTTGCAAATGCGAAGCTGCTTTCTTAATAGGGGACAAGGATGAAGTCGCTCTTTTTAGAGCATCCGAACTGACTCCTCACACGGATCAATTACCAAGCTGAATTTTACAAACAGTAAAGCCGCATCCGCGCATTTATTGATGGGGACGTAAATACCAAGTACTATCATGCTTATATTGACTTCAAAAGAAAATGTAATATGATACTCACCATTACTAATGAAGTTCGAATCGAATCACCGAGGCTGATGAGATTGCTAGGGATGCTGAGAGACACTTTAGCCATCTCTTTACTCAGGTGCCATCTAGCTCCACTCCTATTCAACATAATCTTTTTCAGGATAACCTTAACTATGTGCAGGAACTGAACCTAACTGATATCCCTGAGGAGACTGAGATTAAGATGGCTCTTGATACCATCAAAGATACCAAAGCTGCTGGTCCTGATGGTTTCACATCCTCCTTTTATAAAGCTAGCTGGTCAATTACTGGTCGGGATGTCATTCAAGCTGTGCAAGCCTTCTTCCAAGGCATGGATCCTCCCAAATTCTTTTCTCTTCCACCATCGTGCTTATTCCTAAGAACAAAGTCGACTAAGCCGGGGTGATTATAGACCTATCGACCTAACTACTCGTAATGTCTAAAGTGCTAAGTAAAATCCTTGTCTCAAGAATTCAGCCACATCTGAGTCATATTATAAGTGAGAGCCAGGCAGCCTTTGTTAAAGGAAGGAACATCTCAGACAATATTCTGTTGGCCCAAGAAATGCTTTTGGACTTAGATAAGAAATGCAGAGGCCACAATATCATTTTCAAACTTGATATTAAAAAAGCTTATGATACAATTAGTCGGGATTTCATATTGAATATTTTAACGACTAGAGGCTTTCAACCCGACTTGGTTCATCTCATCAACGAAGTGGTTAAAGTGCAATTTTCATTCCGTGCTTGTGAATGGGAATAAGCGAGGCTTCTTTAGTGCTTCTAGAGGTATCAAACAAGGAGACCCCTCTCCCCAACTCGTTTTTATTTTGACTTTTGATTATCTCGTCCGGATGTTTAGACCAAGCTTTTGCCGCTTCTCCTCACCTTGCTTACCACCATAAATCTAACATTAGGATAAGTCACTTATCCTATGCTGATGATATCATAATTTTCTCTAAGGCATCTAAAGCTGCTATAAGGGTGGTTCAGAAGACTTTAAATCATTTTAGAGATGTTTCTGGAATGGAATTTAATCTTACTAAGTGTCTTTTCTACCTTAGCAAGAATGTTAGCCTAAGTCAAAGAAGATGGATCTCTGACTACACCGGTTTTCACTCGCCTACTCTCCCAATTGATTATCTTGGAATTCAGCTCATAAAAGGCGGATCTAAATGGACCCGGCTTCGTGAAGTTATAGAAAAGATAAAAAATCAAGTTTCTAGCCGGTCCAATTCCTTCCTCTCTAATGGTGGGAGAATTACTTTGCTGAAAAGTATTCTCTCTCGCTCTCCCTTCCTATGCTCTCCGGATGTTCACCATGAAAAGGAGCACATCTATACGGATCGACAAACCGTTTAACGTATTCTTATGGGCCTGGACAACATAAGCAATTTCATTGGTTTCCTTGGCGACAGAGTTTGTAAACCCACTCGAGCCGGGGGTCTTGGTTTTAGGAGCTTTGATCGATGAGTTTCACCAATATGTGTAAATTGTGGATTAGGTTCGCAGCTAATGATAATCTATGGGCCAAATTTCTCCATGGTAAGTACCGTAGGTTCGAGCATCCAACTTTAGTCAAGCCTAAGCCGGGTGACTCCGTGCTTTGGAATTCTATGCCGAAAGTTAAAGAAAAGGCCGAACATCTGTTCATCCGGGAGTCGGGAGAGGGGCGCATCAACTTTTGGCCGGATCAGCGGATCCGGAATGGAACCAAGCTTCTGCAAACCCCAAACCCGAGCAATCCCACACTTCGTTAAAGATTTCCGGACCGATAACTCGTTGGAATTACGAAGCTACCGAATACTTTGCTAACTCCCGAGCGAGTGCAGAGGTTACTTTAACAAATGTTAATCTTGGGAAAAAGGACACACTGATTACAAAGAACAAAAGATCACAGAAGCTCTCATCCTACATTTACCAACAAACTTATACCTGGGATCAGTTTAAGTGGGGCACAGAAATTTGGAATAAATTTCTTACTCCTTCTATCTCCTTTTTCTCGCGGAGATTAAGACATCTTGCCATACCTACCGATGACATCCTCAAATTAAAGGGTTTGAAAGGGCCTTCCGTGTGCCATTTCGTGCTCACAAGATGAAGAATCCGTCAACCATCTCTTTTACAAATGTCACTTCTCTCAAGAGGTTTGGAAGCATCTCCTTAGTAGTTTTACTATTAACACTCTAAATCCGAGTTGGAATAGTTTGGATACCTGCTGGGTGGATCGGCATAAGGAACATCTTTCGGAGATACCTTGCTTGGTGGGTTGGTTCCTCCGGATGTGTAGAAATAAAGTTAAGTTTGATGGGAAGGCTACCTCTCCTCTTCGAGTTCGTTGTCCAATGTCTCAACTACATTCTTAAGCTTATCAAGTTTCAACACTTCAAAGATATTTGCGTAGGTAAGGCCAATGGCTAGCAAGAAGTTTTCTCGTTGTAGTGTGGTACCCTCCCCCTCCCCTGCGGGTTAAAGTTAACACCGATGGCGGATGTTTCAAATCCGATGTCGGCATCGGTGGGATCTACGAGACTCGCCGTGGGCATTGCTCGTCGTATTTCCATTCTCCCACATCTCGCTCGTTGATGTATTAGAAGCCGAGATGATAGCCATTTTCCCGGCTATCAAGATTGCCAAGATATGCAAAATTACCGAGTCGCTGGTTGACTCGATTCTAGCTGCCGCATTAATTATCTTACAAAGATCGAACCTCGCTCCTTGGAATATCAAGAGATGGATGAACAAGTATGACCAGCTATATGGATAATATGGTGGTTAAGTTTACTTTCATTCCTAGAGAAGGCAACTCTCCAGCTCTTTGGTTAGCCACACAGGGCTGTTATAATGAGGTCACTAAAGCTGATATTACCATTCCCATCCCTCTTAAACTTTTGATACATGGAGACATCTTAGGACTTCCATTTATTAGATGCTAGGTTTCTTCCTTTTTTGTTTGGTCCTAAAAAGTTTTACTTTGTTTTTGTTGGTATACATGTAACTGTGGTGTCCTTATCTTGCTTAGTTAGGTAGTTTTGTAGTAGCTTTTATTTTGGATGTGGAGACACTCTAAGTATTAGAGGTCTTCCAGCAGATTTTTCGTATCTCGTAACCTTCCCTTTTAATCTAACATGTAGGGAGCTATACTTGCTCCTTTTGTTTTAAATATATATATATATATATATATATATATATATATATATATATATATATATATATATTTAATTTACTTAACTATTAAAAATAAATGATCGATCCCCGACCTAATGCCCAAACCATTGGCACAATAGGTCGACTTTTGACTAAAAAGTCAATTTATGTCAAAATAATCTATTTTTTAATTAATGACCAATTATTAACCCAATAGTCAATCTCTGACAAAAAGTCAACTTTGGTCAAAATGGTCAATCATTGATCCAATGACAATCTCATTAACCAAATAGGTCAACTTTTGACCAACAAGTTAATTTTGGTCAAAATTGTCATTTTTTAACCGAATGATCACCCTTTGACCCAATAGGTCAACTTTTGAACAAAAAGTCAACTTTGGTCAAAATTGTCAATTTTTGACACAATGACCAACCCACTGACCCAATAGATCAACTTTTTGACCAAAAAGTCATCTTCGCTCAAAATGGTTAATTCTCGACCCAATTACCAACTCATTGACCAAATATGTTAAATTTTGTTCAAAAAGTCAACTTTGGTTAAAATGGTCAATTTTTAACCCATTAACCCAATAGGTCTACTTTTGACCAAAAAGTCATATTTGGTCAAAATGGTCTATTTTTGACACAATTACCAACTCATTGACTAAATAGGTCAACTTTTGACCAAAAGTCAACTTTGGTCAAAATAGTCAATATCTGACCCAATGACCACCCCGTTGACCCAACAAGTTAACTTTTGACCAAAAATTCAATTTTGGTCACAATAGGTCAACTTTTGACCAAAAAGTAATCTTTGGTCAAAATGGCCAATTTTTGACCTAATGACCACCCCGTTGACCCAAAGACCAACCCATTGACCCAATAGTTCGTTTTTTGACCAAAAAGTAAATTTTGGTCAAAATTGTTAATTTTTTATCTAATGACCAATTATTCACTCAATAAGTTAATCTCTGACCAAAAAAACAACTTTGGTCAAAATATTCAATCCTCAACCCAATGACAAACCCATCGACCCAATAAGTCAACTTTTGACCAAATAGTCGATTTTGGTCAAAATAGTCAATTTTTGACTGAATGACCACCAATCGACCCAATAAGTCAACTTTTGACCAAAAAGTCATTTTTTTGGTCAAATGATAAGTCAACTTTTGACCAAAATAGGTCAACTTTTGTCCAAAAAAGTTAATTTTAGTCAAAATGGTCAACTTCTGACATAATGACCTCCCCGTTGACCCAATGGCTCAACTTTTGACAAAAAATTTTATTTTGGTCAAAATAATTAATTTTTGACATAATGACCAAAATAGTCAAAATTTTGAATTAATGACCAATTATTGACCCAGCAAGTCAATCTCTGACCAAAAAGTCAACTTTGGACAAAATTGTTAATAATTGACCCAATGACAAACCCATTGTCCAAAAATCAAATTTTGACCAAAAAGTCAATTTTGATCAAAATAATCAATTTTTGACCTAAAGCCCACGCATTGACTCAATAGGTGAACTTTCGACCAAAATGTCAACATTGGTTAAATTGGTGAATTTCTGACCCGATGATAAACCCTTTCGACTAAATTGGTCAAATTTTGACCTAAAAGTCAACTTTTTAGGTCAAAATAGACAGTTTTGGACCTAATGACCAATTATTGACCCAATAAGTAAATCTCGACCAAAAAGTCGACTTTGGTCAAAATTATCAATCCTTTATCTCAATGACAAACCCATTGACCAACATATCGAACTTTGAACAAAAAGATAACTTTGGTCAAAATGCTTAAATCTTGACCCAATAACCAACCCATTGACCTAACAAATCGACTTTTGTCCAAAAAGTCAATTTTGGTCAAAATAGTAAATTTTTTACATAATTGCCAATTTTTGACCCAATAGGTTAACTTTTGAACAAAAAACCAATTTTGGTCAAAATTGGCAATTTTTGACCTAATGACCACCTCATTGACCCAGAAGGTCAACTTTTGACAAAAAAGTAAAATTGGGTCAAAATGTTCAATTTTTGACACAATGACCTAAATGTCAACTTTGGTGAAAATGCTCAATCCTTCATCCAATGACCAACCCAGTGACCCAATTTGTTAACTTTTGACTAAAAAGTCAACTTTGGACAAAATAGTTAATACTTGACCCAATCACCAACCTATTGACCCAATAGGTCAACCTTTAACCAAAAAGTCAATTTTGCCCAAAATTGTCAATTTTTGATCTAAAGACCGCCTCATTGACCTAAATAGTCGAATTTCGACTAAAAGACAACTTTAGTCAAAATTGTCAATCCTTAACCCAATGACCAACCCATCGACCCAATATGTCAACTTTGACCAAAATGTCGATTTTGATTAAAATAATCAATTTTCGACCTAATGACCAATTTTCGACCCAATAAACCAATCTCTATCCAAAAAGTCGACTTTGGTCAAGATGGTTAATCTTTGACCAAATGCCCAACCCATTGACCCAATAGGACATCTTTTGACCAAATTGTCAACTTTGGTCAAAATGATCAATCCTTGACCCAATGACCAACCCATTGGCCTAATAGGTTAACATTTGACCAAAAAGTCAAATTCGATCAAAATAAAATTTTTTTGAATTAATGACCAATTATTGACCCAATAAGTCAATCTTTGACCAAATAGTCAACTTTAGTCAAAATGGTCAATCCTTGATCCAATGACAAACCCATAGACCCAATAAGTCAACTTTTGACCAAAAGCTAATTTTGGTCAAAATAGTCAATTTTTGACCAAATGACCACCCATTGACCCAATAGTCAACTTTTGACCAAAAAGTCAACTTTGGTCAAAATGGACAATTTTTGACCCGATGACCAACCCATTGACCCAATAGGTCATCTTTTGACAAAAAAGTCATCTTTGGTAAAAATGGCCAACTTCTTGATCCAATTACCAACACATTAGCCAAATATGTCAACTTTTAACCAAAAAGTCAACTTTGTTCAAAATGGTCAATTTCTGACCCAATGACCTCCCCGTTGACCTAATGGGTTAAATTTTGACCAAAAATTCAATCAGGTCAAAATAGTCAATTTTTGACCTAACGACCTATTAATGACCAAATAAGTCAATCTTTGACCAAAAAGTTAATTTTCGTCAAAATAAGCAATCCTTCACCAAATGACAAACACATTGACCCAACATGACAACTTTTGACGAAAAAGTCAATTTTGGTCAAAATAGTCAATTTTTGACCTAATGACCACCCATTAACCCAATAGGTCAACTTTTGACCAAAAAGTCAACTTTGGTCAAAATGGTCAATTTTTGACCCAATGACCTACCCGATGATCCAATATATCAAATTTTGACCAAAAAGTTTTCTTCAGTCAAAATGGTTAAATCATGACTCAATTACTAACTCATTGACCAAATAGGTCAACTTTTTACCAAAAAGTCAACTTTGGTCAAAATGGTCAATTTTTTATCCAATGCCACCCCGTTGACCCATTGGGTAAACTTTTGACAAAAAATTTAATTTTGGTCAAACTAATCAATTTTTGACCTAATGACAAATTTTAGACCTAATAAGTCAATATCTAACAAAAAAGTCAACTATGGTCAAAATGATCAATTCTTGACCCAATGACCAACCCATTGACCCAATAGGTCAACTTTTGACCAAAAAGTCAACTTTGGTCAAAATGATCAATTTTTTACCCAACGACCAACACATTGACCCAGTAGGTCAACGTTTGACCAAAAAATCAATTTTGGTCAAAATAGTCAATTTTTGACCTAATGACCAATTATTAACCTAGTAAGTCAATCTCTGACCAAAAAGTCAACTTTGGTCAAAATGGTCTATCCTTGACCCAATGACCAACCCATTGACCCGAAGAGTCAACTTTTGACAAAAGTCATCTTTGGTCAAAATGGTCAATTCCTGATCCAATGACCATCCCATTGACCCAATGGGTTAACTTTTAACAAAAAATTCAATTTTGGTCAAAATAGTCAATTTTTGACCAAATGACCAATAATTGACCCACTAAGCCAATTTCTGATCAAAAAGTCAACTTGGGTGAAAATGGTTAATCTTTTACCCAATGACAAACCCATTGACCCAATAGGTGAACTTTTGACCAAAAAGTTAACTTTAGTTAAAATGGTCAATTTCCGACCCAATGACCAACCCATTGACCCAATAGGTTAACTTTTGACAAAAAAGTCAACTTTAGTCAAAATGGTCAAACCTTGACCCAATAACCAACCCATTGACCCAATATGTCAACCCTTGACCAAAAAGTTAATTTTGATCAAAATAGTCAAATTTTGACTTAATGACTCCCCATTAACCAAATAGGTCAACTTTTGACCAAAAAGTCAACTTTGGTCAAAATAGTCAATTTTTGACCCAATGACCAACCCGCAGGCCATTTTGGTCAAATTTTGACCAAAAAGTTAACTTTATAATTAAATTTATTTATAAATAATATAATTTACTTAAAATACTTTAAATAAAAAATAATATTATATAAATTTATATATATATATTATCAGCACGGTTCTTGCTTCTACAAATTTTCTTAAGTAGCAACTGTCGGTCTTCTACCAATGATTGAATGAAGTGATACTTGATATGAATGTGTTTAGTCCTCGATTTAAATGTTGGATTATTGGCAAGGAATATGACTATTTAACCATCACTTTGAGTGTCATTTTGATTATTTTTACCCAATTCCTCCAAGAAGTCTTGTAGTCATATCGTCTCCTTCTGCAACCTCGACACCGTAATATGCCTAATTTTTGTGGTAGACAAAGAAACTTTTTTCTGTAGATTAGAGCCCCATAACACTGTTGTGTCACCAAAAGTATAAACATACCCCGTAGTACTCCTTCTGTTATCAATATCTCTAGCTAGATCAGCATCAACGTAGCCTAGTGCCTCTAAACATTTTTCTAAGAAACACAAGCAGGTTTCTGTAGAGTCCTTTAGATATCTCAAGATCCACTTGGTGTGCCAACATGTTTGGCCTTGTCTATATCAAACATGTTGAGTACCTGATTCTTGTTGAGTCTGAAGTGATTGCCCATAGGTGTGCCAACTTGTTTGGCCTTGTCTATATCAAACATGTTGAGTACCTTTTTAACATACTCAACCTGTAAAAGTCTCAACGTGTCTCTGACTCTTTCTCTGACAATCCTCATTCCAACACATCACTATTCGTATTTGGTTAGTTTAACAAACCAAACGCAATCGTCTCATTTGCTTATTGAAAGAATCGAACACGAACTTCTTGGCAAACCAAACACGAACTGTTCGCGAACAACGAGCTTTTTTGACAACCATATATATATATATATATATATATATATATATATATATATATATATATATATATATATATATATATATATATATATATATATTTATTTATTTATTTATATATATAACATATATATATATACCATATATATATATTTATTTATAATTTATTTAATTATTAAATATTTTTTATAATTAAATTATATTTATAAATAATATACTATACTTAAAATATTTAAAATAAAAAAATAATATTAATTAAATATATATATATATATATATATATATATATATATTTATAATTTTTTTAATTAATAAATATTTTTTTATTAAATAATATTTATAAATAATATGCTATAATTAAAATATTTAAAAAAAATAATATTATATAAATATATATATATATATATATATATATATATATATATATATATATATATTTTTATTTATTTATATATACACATATATATTTATTTATTTATAATTTATTTAACTATTAAAAATTTTTATAGTCAAATTATAATTATAAATAATATACTATACATAAAATATTTGAAATAAAAAAATAATATTATATATATATATATATATATATATATATATATATATATATATATATATATATATAGCTATATATATATTTTTATATTTATTTGTAATTTATTTAATTATTAATTATTTTTATAATTAATTTTTTTTCTAAATAATATACTATACTTAAAACATTTAAAATAAAAAATATTAAATAAATAAATAAATAAATAAATAAATATATATATATATATATATATATATATATATATATATATATATATATATATTTATAATTTAATAAATTATTAAAAATTTTTATAATAAAATTAGATTTATAAAAAATATACTTGTACTTAAATTATATAAAATAAAAAAATAATATTATATAAATATATATATATATATATATATATATATATATATATATATATATATATATATATATTTACTTATATATACACATATATATTTATTTAT
>CM040438.1:477500-532220 GCA_022702705.1 Papilionanthe hookeriana x Papilionanthe teres
TGTTATATATATATACATAAATATTTATAGATATGAATGTATAAATTTTTTCATAACTATATATAGATATACATATGTCAAAAAATATATATATATATAAATTGCTGTTTATATATATATGAATTCTATATATACAGTTATGGTATATAAACTTATATATATTTATCTATATAATTTTATATTCAATATATTTATATATATAGCTTTATATATATATAAATACATGCAGAAATCCTTATATGAAGCAATCTTTATATGCCATGGTTTCTTTTCCTTCCAGTTCATGTGTGACGTATTTTATTTTGCTATCTAAAGACTATGCAAACTCTTTTGTCGTTGGCCGTTTGCTGTTTGATTTCCTCCTAATTGCACAGACTTACACACACACACACACACACACACACACACACACACACACACACACACACACACACACACACACACACACACACACATATATATATATATATATATATATATATATATATATATATATATATATATATATATATATATATATATATATAAACCTTACATATATATACAAACCTTATATGTGTGTTTTAAGTTCGGGTTCGGTTCCATACCGCATGTACCCGGAGCGCGCTCGAACCATTACATCCCGTCCAGGCGTCCTGCATGAAGGAAGTTATTACCGCATACTTAGAACCTCGGCTTCGCGGCGATATACTCTCCATCACTCTTTTATTGCCTCTACTGAAATCCACGAGAAAAAGGAGCGAGGAATATTTATTCTTTGCCCAGCTTGTTAGCTTCACTGGAGTTTCGTTTCTCGTGCGTGCCCACCCTTTAATTTGCTTCGTGATATTCATGACATGCTACCTGCTATGTTCCTTTTGATATGAGATTAAACTTGCTGTGTTTTTTGTTATTGCTACAATGATTGCTCTTTTGTTTGGCGTCAAGTTGTACCGTGGAGGTCGAACCATTCTGGACGACAATTTAAGAGCTTCACCTCCCCCCTCTTTTTGTAACATTTACATGATATCAACGCATAGGGAGTCATAAGACGCTCTTTCTTTTAAAAAGAATATATATATATATATATATATATATATATATATATATATATATATATATATATATATATATATATATTTATATACCTATATATATATTTATTTATAATTTATTTAATTATTAAATATTTTTATAAATAAATTATATTTATAAATAATATACTGTACTTAAATTATTTAAAACAAAAAAATAATATTATATAAATTTATATATATATATATATATATATATATATATATATATATATATATATATATATATATATATATATATATATATATATATATACGATATATAGATTTATTTATTTATAATTTATTTAACAATTAAAATTTTTTATAGCTAAATTATTTTTATAAATAATACACTATACTTAAAATATTAATAATAAAAAAATAATATTAAATAAATATATATATATATATATATATATTTACTTATAATTTATTTAATTATTAATTATTTTTATAATTAAATTATATTTAAAAATAATATATTGTATTTAAAACATTTAAAATAAAAAAATAATATAATATATTTATATATATATATATATATTAATTTACTTAACTATTAAATATTTTTATAAATAATATACTATACATAAAACATTTAAAATAAAAAATAATTTTACATAAATATATATATATATATATATATATATATATATATATATATATATATATATATATATATATTTTGTATATACGCATATATATTTATTTATTTATAATTTATTTAACTATTTAATATTTTTATAATTAAATTATATTTATAAATGATATACTATACTTTAAATATTTAAAAAAGATGATATTAAATAAATTAATATATATATATATATATATATATATATATATATATATATATATATATATGTATGTATGTATATAAAATTTTTTAAACTTTTAAATATTTTTATAATTAAATTATATTTAAAAATAATATACTATACTTAAAATATATAAAATAAAAAATAATATTATATAAATTTATATATAAATATATATCAATATATATATATATATATGATATATATGATATAATGATCTACTCAAAGGCACGTAGGAATGTCTGTTAAGAAGCTAAAACATTGCTCGGATTCTTTTCAAACTCAATCGCCTCGTCCTTTAATACCGCAAAGTGCCAAGTGGTTTTCTCTAAACACATCCCGGTCCACATTAAGCATTGGATCCCGGATTTCATTGGCTTCTCTTCTACCTCTCTTCCTATCAAATACTTGGGTGTACTTCTCACCTTGGGAAGGGCAAAACAAGTGCAATTTGATGAGATCTTGGACAAGATTCATTCCGTATTAAATTCGTTGGACCAACTCCTTTTTATCTAATGGTGGCAGAATAACCCTATTAAAAAGCATACTTACATCCTTTCCATCTTATCTACTACAAGTTACCCCATTGAAAAAGAGCACTCAGGTGCAAATTGAAAGAGCTTTTAATCATTTCCTATGGTCTGGTCAGAGACAGCAACTCCATTGGACCTCCTGGTAGAAAGCAACAAAACCCACAGAAGCTGGTGGTTTGGGGTTTAAGGGGCTTGATCAACTTCAGCAGATCAACTTTTACAAACTCGTGGATACATTTCGGGGCACAAAACTCTTTGTGGGCTAAATTCTTGAAAGGAAAATATTGCAGGCATATTCACCCTCTCTTGTCGTTAGAAGAGCTGGGGATTCCAAAATTTGGGTCGAATGTTAAGATTTAGACGAGAAGCGAGAAAATCATTTCATATGGAACTTGGGTAATGGGGAGATAAGCTTCGGGTCGGATAACTGGTGCCCAAAGGATTGGTTGATTCCAATTTCTTACCAAGTGGATCACAAATTAAAGGTGTCTGATCTATGGGATGGCATTAACTGGTCTCTCCCCCATCTCAAAGCAATTCTTCAAGACCAATCAGCAAACCAGATTTCTACTATCAAATTTACTAGGGGGAGACCTGACAGCATAATTCTGGAAAAATCAAAGTTCCAAAGTATAACCAATGCCATCTACGAGAAAACCTTCCATTGCACCTCGGCACTACAGGGTGAGGCCATATGGAATAAATTTTTGTCCCCTTCCATGTCCTTCCTATCCCGGAGAGCCTCGTACGCATTATTCCAACCGATGACATACTCAAATTAAAAGGGCCGAGAGGGCCATCCAAATGTGTTCACGTGCCACCAACAAGAGGAGACCTTAGCTCACTTGTTTTTCAGATGTAAATTCTCCCAGAATGTGTGGAAAGCACTTTTTCCTCAATTGAGTAAAGGTTGTTGTACTCACTGGGATCTATTCCATACCTGCTGGCAGGAAAGAAACTACCACAATTTCAACCCCATTTACTTTATTGTTATGTGGTTTACCTGGATGGCCAGAAACAAATCTAAATTTGATAACATTCCAGTCTATCGTTTCTAATGTGAAGAGAAATTGTAGAACTTATATTACCAAAATTATCACACATAAGCAGTTCCCAAACATTCTTAGGATAAATCAATTACCTAGTGCTTCCAAACCATTCATCAGAATCGTCAAATGGCTTCCCCCTCCTTGTAATACCATCAAAATCAACACTGATGGTAGCTTCTTCAAGGATTGTGCTGGTGTGGGGGGTATTTTTAGGAACACTAAAGGACAATGTCGCCTATTTTTCCATGGCCCCGTGGCATTACATGATGCTTTTGAGGCGAACTTATAGCAGATCGTCGTGGGCTTTACGATTGGCAGGAAAGTCTGGCTGGACTAATATTTGTTTAGAGGTGGATTCTAATGATCTAATCTTAAGTCTTACTAGTGGCTCTCATACCATCTGGCACCATAACTACTGGCTTCAACTCATTCAAACAATGATGCAACCACAGACCAAAATTTCCTTCAACTACGGGGAGGCTAACAAACCGACTCAACTGGTCGGCCGAAAAGGTGCGGATTCACCTAATGTTCGGTTTCCAATACCCCCTCCCGGGACCTCAATTTTCTTATCAATGGGGACAACCTCTCGCTCCCCTCATTTCGAATCGAGCACAACTCCTCCCTCAAGTCGGCACCTCCCGCTGCTGTCTAGCACGTCTGCTCGCCATTCTCATATGAGCGGATTTCTTGTTTTGTTTGGTGGCACTTACCTCCGGTGTTTTGCTTACCCTTTGTAATGGCATTCTATAAGCCTCCAGTTATGTTTTCTTTTGGCATTTTGGGGGGATTTTCTACCCAAAGGCTTCCCTGTAATCAGCTTTTTTGTTTCAACATGCAGGAAGCCTGAGTAGCTTCTTTTATATATATATATATATATATATAATCCGCTCTCTTCGTTAGCCCCAAGCTTCCTCCATTCCCTCCCGGTAGGCATCCAACTCCGATCGGCTATCGCGAATGAACTTGTGCTTGAAATTCTTCGTTGTTGAAGAGGTTTTTCACCGCCCTCCCTCCGCCAATCGAGCCGTTTTAGCTCCTTAACGCCTCCCGGATCCCAGTCTTTGAGCAGTAATTTTCAAAAAGCTTGCTGCGATGTTCTTGTCAAGGCTACCTTTAGCCACTAATCTTTCAAAACTTTTGAGGCAAGTTGGTGCATGATGTGGAAACCGTAATCGATGTAATGCGGCCGTGTCCTTTGGGTATCATTTAACACGAGATTTAGTGCTGAGGAAGTGCAAAAGGCAAAGGCCACAGTAGAGCAAGCAGTTAACAACTGGAAAATGAACTTTTCCTTGGAAAATAAAAGTCATTCCAAGAAAAATGCAGGTAAATGAGGCATCAGATTTCAACTAATAGGACTCGATTTTTGACATTGTTTTTATTTGCTTGCATCTAAACGACCTGGTTGAGCTAATGTAAGGCACATAGTTAGAGCTAATATGCTTTATACTCTGATATTCCTTTATTCTTTGTTAAATACCTTTTTATAATATCGATGAAAAAGGTTCCTTAGCAATGGTCTGAGTTTGTCAATATATATATATATATATATATATATATATATATATATATATATATATATATATATATATATATATATATATCATTTTTTTAACTATTAAATAATTTTAAAATTAAATTAAATTTATTAATAATATATTATACTTAAAATATTTGAAATAAAAAAATAATATTATATATATATATAAATATATATATATGTATATATATATATATATATATATATATATATATATATATATATGTATATATATATATATATGTATATATATATATATATATATATATATATATATATATATATATGTACACATACATACATATATATATATATATACATACACACACACAAAAAATGGCGGCTGGCAAGGTTTTTGCTCTGCTAGGGTTCCAGCCATGACCCAGCCGGCGGCTAAGCCTCAGGTGAGCTCTCAGGTGGGTTCTCAGTCTTGGTTTCTCCTCCTCTGGCCTCTAGTGAAGAGTGCTGCTGACCCTTGGCTTTACTTACATGTTGTTTGAGTTTTCCTGAGCACTTGTTTATTTGAATTCTACTGTTCCATTGCTGGATTTCTGAGCAATATCTCCTGCTGTTCTTGGCTGCAAAGGTTCCCCTTGTTGCTGAGGCCATCCTGTTTTACTGGTTTTCTGGTTTCTATTACCTAGAGTCAATTTCTGTTTCTGCTGGTTGGGACTTTTCTGACTGGGTTCTCCCTAATGGCCTGCCCTATAGATCTGGAAACCAACATAAATTGGGCCAAAGCCACTTATGCTGGAGTGGTAGGAAATGCTCCTTCTACTTCGATCCCTCTAAACTTATTTTCCCCCAAAATCTTCATGAGGTCGTCGTCGGGAAACTCTCCCCGCCCTTTCATCCACCCTCTCGAGGTAAAAGAAGGATGCCTCGCTCGTAATCTTCACCGATGAAGAATTATCTCGCTTTGGATGATGAGGTGAAACTCACATTGATTGGCAAATTCATGCCGGGACACCCTAAAATGGAATCTGTCAGAAATTTCTTTGCATCCCTCAATTTCAAAGGCAATTGGAAAATTGGGCTATTAGATGGGAGGCATTTGCTAATCAATTTTTCCATTGAAGAGGATTATGCACTCTTATTTGCTAAACAAGTGGTTAGTATAGTGGGTGGAAATGAAAATCATAAAGTGGACCCCCAATTTTGATCCTAGCAAAGACCCACCTATTGTTCCTATTTGGTTCAAATTACCAAAACTTCCATATAGATATTTTAATCAAACAAAGACTATTCCATTGGGAGATCTCTTGGCACACCCCTAAGACTCGATGCCTGAAACTCTAAATAAGGCTAAACCCGAAGCGACTAGAATCCAAGTTGAAAGAGATATTACTTTGCCTGAGATCCACAAGATTTGGATTGGGTCAGCTAGTGAAGGACAATGGCAAGAAGTTATCATGCAACAAAAGCCTTACTTCTGTTCTCATTGCAAAATGTTTGGACATACCAATGAGAGATGTTTTAGACTCCACCCTCCAAGCGAGAAGGTTCGGAACTCGGAAAAGCCACAGTCGACACTACCCCACCCCTTGCACAACAAGCTCTGGGGGCCTCCAGGCCTGTTGATTTACCCCCAGCTTCTACTGGTATTCCTCCTCCACAGGCCCCAATCCCTTCTCCTAACACTGTTGTAGGTAATGTCCCAATTAGATCTGCTTCCCCCTCCTTGTCTGAGGATGATTCTCGTTTCCCCATCGTCGCCGGATCTTCTTCCGACCGGTGCGTGAAGGGAGGACTTGGAAGTTAGAATAATTACACCCACTCCTTCTTTTGAGCAGACTAATGACCCACAGGTCCCAAATCAAGTTGAAGTTAACCAGATGCAGTCAGATGTGGAAGGAAAATGGCTTACCCAGATCTCCAAGAAATAGAAAAAAAAGGCTCTCTCTGAAGTACGTAAGCCGGGTACTCCTCTATCGGTGGGGAACTGGCCGGCAATCTGTAACTAGGGCGATCTAGATCTAGTTCTCGGTCTTCACTCACCCCCTACCTAACATATGATTAATTTCCTAATTTGGAACATTAGAGGGATTGCCAATCCCCTAACTTTCAAAAGGCTTTTGTATCTTAATAAAAAATATAAATTTTGGTGTATTTCAATTTTGGAACCCTTGGTTAACAAGTTTCCCCAGAAGATAATTAGCAAATTACATGGATTCACTCATTATGCTAATTGCAATAATAAAATTTGGGTATTCTGCGAAAAAGAGGTTTCTGGATCTGTTCTCATTGACAATAGCCAATTCATTCACTCTTCATTTCGGATTAATGGGAGAGCGAGTGCACTCGCAACTTTTGTCTATGGTGGCCGCAATAGGGATGATAAAAATTGCTTTGGGACCGCATTCAAGAGATCGGTATCCACTCGCATTCACCTTGGTTAGTGGGAGGGATTTTAACGAAGATTGGGTCTACCGGTGAGAAGAAAGGTGGCGGGCCTCCCGAGTGCGTCGATATGACTAGGTTCATTGATAACATCACTCCCGCCAATCTCTTTGATATTGGTTTTAGAGGCTACGAGTTCACTTGGAAGAGGGGAAAAATGCGGGAGAGACTCGACGAGGTCCCGGTGAATAATGAATGGCTTGCAAATTGGCTTCAAACATATGTTACCCATCTAAATTTCTCCGGATCCGATCACGAGCCCCTCCTTATCTCTATAACTTCTCCTAGCCGCTCCAATACTCCTCCTCCATTCGGATACCTAAATGTTTGGTCCACTTATGAGGGGTTTCACAATGTGGTGAAGGATAAGCGGCTTTGTGAGGACCGATCGGATCCCTTATTAAAACTAAGCATGCCTGCAGAACAATTTAAGCAAAGCCCTTAGAAAATGGAGCTGGACATCTATTGGGGATTTTTCACGTTGTCGTTAAGGAAGCCGAGAGGAGCCGACCGAGTGGAAGCTGCCGTTGAAGCCTGGACTTGAACACGAAGAACTTTTCTATTCGCACGATTGAATCTCCTCACGGCCTACGAAAAACTGGATCAATATCTTATACAGAAAGCTGCCTTTAACCATTTTCTCCATGGGGATAGAAATACCCAATTTTATCATGCTTGTATCAAATATAGAAGAAAATGCAACACCATTCACTTCATTTTATCCTCTGAGGGGAGAAAGCTGCTTGATGACAATGAGATTGGTCTGGATGCTGTCTCATATTTTGAAGGACTCCTTAACCACAACCCCTTGTGCAGAAAACCTATTGATAGCTCTTTGTTCCATGAGAATTTCCAATTCACCAGCAATCTACACCTCACAGATATACCCTCGACTCAGGAGATCCGGATGGTCATAAATTCTATTGACTCCTCTAAAACCGCAGCCCCGATGGGTACACTCGCCGACTTCTATAAGAAGGAGTGGAATCTGGTGGGGGATGATGTTGTAGCTGCAGTACAAAGTTTCTTCCAGGGCCAACCTCTGCCTAGTTATTTTTGTGCCTCCAGCATGGTGCTGATCCCAAAAACCTCTACTTTGCAAAGGTGGGAACATTATAGACCCATCAGTCTTACTTCTGTGATCAGCAAAGTAATCAGCAAAATTATGGTGGGGAGACTCCAACCTCACTTGGATAAGATTATCAGCTTGAATCAATCTGCATTTGTTAAAGGCAGACTGATTACTGATAATGTTTTGCTTGCCCAAGAACTCTTATTGGATCTAAACAAAGCCCATAGGGGGGGTAACCTGATTTATAAGCTTGACATCCAAAAAGATTATGATACTATAAATTGGGACTTCATCATTGAAGTAATGACTGCTAGGGGATTCAACCATCACTTCTGTAATTTCATCTCAAGGTGGCTTAATTCCAATGAACATTCTATTCTAATTAATGGTTCTGCTAGAGGCAAGTTCAAAGCCACTAGAGGATTACAAGCAAGGAGACCCTCTATCTCCCACTGCCTTCATCCTTGCAAGTGGACTATTTCTCCAGGATGGTTGATCACGAGTTGCCGAACAAATCCTATGCAAGGTTCCACCACGGATCTAATATCTCCATTTCTCACCTCGATGTATGCCGATGATATCATGGTGTTTTCCGAGTGCTCACAAATCAGCTTGTTAAGAAAGTCAAACGAAGGCTCGGACTCCTTTCAACAACAATCGTGTATGGTGTTTAACACCGATAAATGTCAATCGATTTTCTCAAATTTGACAGCTAGCCCAATCAAGCACTGGATTTTGAACTACACTGGATTCCAAAGTGTTTCTCCCCCTCTTAAATACCTTGGAGCATACCTCACTCTGGGCAGATCCAAACAGATACATTTTGATGATATCATAGTCAAAATTAACTCCCAACTCGAAGAAATTTGGATCAGCTCTTTTTATCCAATGGAGGTAGGATCACTTTACTCAAGAGTATCCCGACCACCTTCCCTTCTTACCTACTCCAAATGGTCACCATGAAGAAAAGCACCCAACTACGGATGGAGAGGGCATTTAACGGGTTTCTTTGGGTTGGCCGTACAAAGCAACCCCACCTGGACCTCTTGGCAACCGTTGCCAAACCAACTCGCTTGCAGTGGCTTGGGATTGAAAGGCCTCCCACACATCCAAGCAAGTGAACTTTTGTAAACTCTGGATACATTTCGCAGCCCAAACCTCATTATGGGCAATGTACATGATGGGGAAATACCGCAGTCCGTACACCCCTCCCGAGTGGAAAGAAAGCTGGGGATTCCGAACTTGGGTCAAACTTCTTAATGTTAGAAAGACCGGCAGAGGACTTATATATCCGGAACCCGGGTAGGGGTGAAATCAACTTCGGCTCGACAATTGGTGTCCCAAAGATTGGTTGGTTGCTAAAGGCCCACACATCGAGCACTCCTCCAAAGTCTCCGATTTCGGGATGGGCATAATTGGTCTATTCCCCACCTCAAAGCCATTCTCCAAGATCAATGCAGCTTCACCGATTTCTACCATCAAATTTAATAGAGCAGTCTCCGACTCCATCCGCAGCCCATACATCAACATCGTAGTATCTCCAAAGTTTTTTATAATACCCTATACCAGTGGACCCCTCGTGCCTTGGCATCTTGCTCGTATGGAATCGGCTTGTCCCCCTCCATGGCCTTCCTTTGTTGGAGAACCCTCCATAAATTAATCCCCACTGATGACATTCTGAAGCTTAAAGGACTCAGAGGCCCTTCCAAATGTGTCTTATGCAACTCTAAAGAAGAATCCATTCCACATCTGTACTTCAATTGCCCTTTCTCTATATCTGTTTGGCAAAGCAGTATCCGTCGACAGGCAAATTAAGAATTGCCACTGGGAAGTGTTTAGCAGTTTCTGGTTGGAGGGGAATAGTCAGAAAATTCAAGTCATCCATCTCATTGTCATCTGGTTTCTGTGGATGGCTAGGAATAATGCTAAGTTCAATGGCATTGCTGCCACTACTACCAAGGTGGTGAAAAACTGCAAAGCTTATTTACATAAAATCATTAGTTATAAAAGATTCACCAATATTTTAAATATTGATCTCCCTACCACTGCTACTCCTACCCCCAAGGTCATGTTGGTCGGATGGCTTCCCCCCACTAGACCAACCATCAAAATTAACACTCGATGGCGCTTCTCAAATGAGAGAGCAGGTGTCGGTGGCATCTTCGTGAACTCCTCGGTCAATGCCTTCTCTATATCCATGCTCCGGCTCTAGCTATGGATGCTCGGAAGCCGAATACATTGCAGCCCTTTATGCCCCTGCAGCTCGCCCATTCTCGCTCATCGGTCAAACCTCCGGATCGAAGTTGATTCTCATCGCTCTTGTCCACGACTTACACCGTGTGAGTGCTTCCTCTTAGAGGCACAATTATTGGACCCGCCGCATTCATCGCATCACATCCCCCGTATTATTTTCTCTTCAATTTTTAGAGAAGGTAACAAAGCCGCACACCGTTGGTCGAGTAAGGGTGCAACTTCTCGCCAGTGAGGGTATCTACCACCCCCACATCCGAGTTAAAGTTGATCATTGCTCGGAGATATGTCGAGCCTTCCACATCTTAGATCGGTTAATGCCAATTCTCTTTAGCTCATCCGATGGATCGACGGCTCTCGCATCCTTCGTCGCCCTCGGAGGAAGCATTTCCACACCCTACTCTTCCCCGTATTTTGTGTTTCCTCTTTTGTATCTTTTCGAATGGGTTTTTTTGTTCCCTGGAGAGAATCATAGGGGTTCTAGTGTGGTACACTTACCTCTTCCGTACTACATTTTTATTATAACATGTAAGGAGCCACTGTTTGCTCCTCTTCCAAAAAAAAAAAAAAAATACACATACATACATACATATATATATATATATATATATATATATATATATATATATATATATATACATATATATATTTTTATTTATAGTTTATTTAATTATTAACTATTTTTATAATTAAATTATATTTATAAATAATATACTATACTTAAAATATTGAAAATAAAAAAATAATATTAAATAAATTTTTTAATATATATAAATATATATTTATGTACCTATATATATATATATATATATATATATATATATATATATATATATATTTATATTTATAATTTTTTTAATTATTAAATATTTTTATAATTAAATTATATTTATAAATAATATACTATATTTAAAATATTTAAAATAAAAAATAATATTAAATAAATTTATATTTATATATATATAAATATATATTT
Organism: Papilionanthe hookeriana x Papilionanthe teres; assembly: GCA_022702705.1. Taxonomy (NCBI): domain Eukaryota; kingdom Viridiplantae; phylum Streptophyta; class Magnoliopsida; order Asparagales; family Orchidaceae; genus Papilionanthe; species Papilionanthe hookeriana x Papilionanthe teres. Next base: position 489,197 of record CM040438.1, read on the forward strand.
ATATATACCAATATATATATATATATTTATTTATAATTTTTTAAACTAATAAATATTTTTATAATTAAATTATATTTATGAATAATATGCTATACTTAAAATATTTAAAATAAAAAATAGTATTATATAAATTTATATATATATATATATATATATATATATATATATATATATATATATATATATATATATATAAATTTATATATACACTTATATTATTATTTATTTATAATTTATTTAACTATTAAAAATTTTTATAGTTAAATTATATTTATAGATAATATACTATATTTAAAATATTTAAAATAAAAAAAATATTTAATAAACTTATATATATATATATATATATATATATATATATATATATATATATATATATATATATAGCTATATATATATATATATTTATTTATAATTTATTTAACTATTAATTATTTTTATATATAAATTATATTTATAAATAATATACTATACTTATACATTTTAAAAAAAAATATTTAGGTCAATTTTTAACCCAATGACTAACCCGTTGACCCAATAGGTCTACTTTGACCAAAAAGTCATCTTTGATCAAAATGGTCAATTCTTGACCCAATTACCAACTCATTGACCAAATAGGTCAACTTTTGACCAAAAGTCAACTTTGGTCAAAATAGTCAATATCTGACCCAATGACCATGCCGTTGACCCAATAGGTTAACTTTTGAGCAAAAATTTAATTTTGGTCAAAATAAGTCAACTTTTAACCAAAAAGTACTTTGGTTAAAATGGCCAATTTCTGACCCAATGACCACCTCATTGACCTAAAGACCAACTCATCGACTCTAATCAGGTCTGTTTGACCAAAAAGTAAATTTTGGTCAAAATAGTTAATTTTTGATCTAATGACCAATTATTCACTCAATAAGTTAATCTATGACCAAAAAGTCAACTCTGGTCAAAATATTCAATCTTTAATCCAATGACAAACCCATTGACCAAATAGGTCAATGTTTGACCAAATAGTCAATTTTGGTCAAAATAGTCAATTTTTGACTGAATGACCACCAATTGACCCAATAAGTCAACTTTTGACCAAAAAGTCAACTTTGGTCAAATGATAGGTCAACTATTGACCAATAAGTCAACTTTTGACCAAAATATGTCAACTTTTGACCAAAAAGTTAATTTTAGTCAAAATGGTCAACTTCCGACATAATGACCTCCCGATTGACCTAATGACTCAATTTTTGACCAAAATTTAATTTTGGTCAAAATAATTAATTTTCGACCTAATGACCAAAATAATCGATTTTGAATTAATGACCAATTATCGATCTAATAAGTCGATCTCCGACCAAAAAGTCAACTTTGGACAAAATGGTCAATGATTGACCCAATGACAAACCCATTGCCCAATAAGTCAAATTTTGACCAAAAAGTCAATTTTGGTCAAAATAATCAATTTTGACCTAATGACCAATTAGGTCAACTTTTGACCAAAAAGTCAACTTTGGTCAAAATGGTCAATTTTTGACCCAATGATCAACCCATTGACTAAATTGGTCAAATTTTGACCAAAAGTCAACCTTTTAGGTCAAAATAGACAATTTTTGACCTAATGACCAATTATCGATCCAATATGTAAATCTCTAACCAAAAAGTTAACTTTGGTCATAATTAGGAATCCTTGTCCCAATGACAAACCCATTGACCCAACATGTCAACCTTTGAACAAAAAGATAACTTTGGTCAAAATGGTAAATCCTTGACCCAATAACCAACCCACTGACCCAATAGATCAACTTTGTCCAAAATGTCAATTTTGGTCAAAATAATAAATTTTTTACATAATTGCCAATTATTGACCTAATAGGTCAACTTTTGAATAAAAAGTTAATTTTGGTCAAAATTGGCAATTTTTGACTTAATGACCACCTCATTGACACAAAAGGTTAACTTTCGACCAAAAAGTCAAATTGGGTCAAAATGGTCAATTTCTGACACAATGACCTAAATGTCAACTTTGGTGAAAATGGTCAATCCTTCATCCAATGACCAACCCATTGACCCAATTTGTTAAATTTTGACTAAAAAGTCAACTTTGGCCAAAATAGTTAATCCTCGACCCAATGACCAACCTATTGACCCAATAGATCAACTTTTGACCAAAAAGTCAATTTTGCTCAAAATTGTCAAATTTTGATCTACTGACCGCCTCATTGACCTAAATAGGTCAAATTTTGAACAAAAGACAACTTTGGTCAAATTTGTCGATCCTTAACCCGATGACCAACCCATTGACCCAATATGTTAACTTTGACAAAAAAGTTAATTTTGATTAAAATTGTCAATTTTTGACCCAGTAAACCAATCTCTATCCAAAAAGTCAACTTTGGTCAAGTTGGTTAATCTTTGACCTAATGCCCAACCCATTGACCTAATAGAACATCTTTTGACCAAAAAGTCAACTTTGGTCAAAATGATCAATCCTTGACCCAATGACCAACCCATTAGCCTAATAGGTCAACATTTGACCAAAAAGTCAATTTCGGTCAAAATAAAAATTTTTTGAATAAATGACCAATTATTGACCCAATAAGTCAATCTCTGACCAAATAGTCAACTTTAGTCAAAATGGTCAATCATTGATCCAATGACAAACCCATGGACCGAATAGGTAAACTTTTGACCAAAAGGCCAATTTTAGTCAAAATAGTTAATTTTTGACAAATGACTGCACTCATCGATCTAATATGTCAACTTTTGACCAAAAGTCAACTTTGGTCAAAATGGATAATTTTTGACCCAATGACCAACCCATTGACCCAATAGGTCATCTTTTGACCAAAAAAGTCATCTTTGGTAAAAATGGTCAACTTCTTGATCCAATTACCAACACATAGGCCAAATATGTCAACTTTTGACCAAAAAGTCAACTTTGGTCAAAATGGTCAATTTCTGACCCAATGATCTCCCCGTTGACCCAATAGGTTAAATTTTGACCAAAAATTCAATCAGGTCAAAATAGTCAATTTTTTACCTAACGACAAATTAATGACCAAATAAGTCAATCTCTGACCAAAAAGTTAATTTTCGTCAAAATAAGCAATCCTTCACCCAATGACAAACACATTGACCCAACATGACAACTTTTGACCAAAAAGTCAATTTTTGACCTAATGACCAATTTTAGACCCAATAAGTCAATATCTAACCAAAAAGTCAACTATGGTCAAAATGATCAATCATAAATTAAATCTTTTAAAATTTCAATTAAATTAATACTTTAACAATTAAAATTAAATCTATCTTTAAAAAATAAAAAATAAAATATTAAATTAAAATTAAAAATAAAATTAAATTAAAAATTAAATTAAAATAAATTAAATAAAATTAAATTAAAACATATTAAATTAAATCAAATTAAATTAAATTAAATTAAATTAAATTAAATTAAATTAAATTAAATTAAATCAAATTAAATCAAATTAAATTAAATTAAATTAAATTAAATTAAATCATATTAAATTAAATTAAATTAAATTAAATTAAATTAAAATAAAAAATAAAATCAAGTTAAAATTAAAATTGGGATTAAATAAAATAAATTAAATTAAAAATTAAACTAAACCAAATTAAATTAAATTAAAGTTAAATTAAATTGAATTAAAAATAACATCACCTAAGACATAAAGAATTCAAAAATAACCAAAACAACTCGAACACTATTCCAAACTTAAATCCATTAACCGAAATTAAATTAAATCATAAATCACTAACATCAATTGCCCTCGAAAGCTTTGTTGTCACAACTCCTAAACGGAGTATTAAGTGAAGTGTTACTTCACTTATGATATTTAAATGTCCTAAATAATCGAGCAAAGATAACAAAACTAACGAACGATTAATTCATTTGTATAATTAACTTTCGACTTAAAATAATCCTAAATATCAAGACAAGTAAGATTCGTCTTAAGACTTCCTCGGAGCATGACAGACGTTTATAAGAATAATGGAATTTAATTATTCTTCGATGAAGAAAATCGGTCTAAAACCAAAACACAAGAACCTACCGCCATAGAGATGACTACCATAAGAGTAGGACTCGTAAAACCCTAACCCTTCCCTTACCTTTACCTAGGAACTGCTTTAAATTCTTAAATATTCTAATTGTGTTTAAGTGGCAATGGATGACGGAAGACTCTGTGCACGTTTATTTTTTTCCAATTTACCTTACTGCACTTATTTTAATCGCACTTGATTTACTTTTCTCGCATGATAAACAATCAAACAGACGAAAACCCACACCTTTAGGATACAATTCCTAAACCGAAACCAAACTAAATTAAAAGTCATTACAAGATAAAATTCACCGCCACAACATTTTAAAATATAAAACAACTCAAAATTTAATCACAAACAACAACAAAACTACAACTACAACTAAATTAAAACGTTTCTCATGGATGACTGGGAATACCTCTGATGATGTAATCTACTTAAGTCAAGCACCTGGATTTCCCATGGTCTAAATGAAAGTGTGGAACTCATTCACGAGTTTAGCAAATTCATCCGGACTAAGTGAATCCGATAAAAATAACGATGCCGAAGGATGGAACCGCTGGATCTAACCTAAGTTGTTATAATCAACTTTAAGATTTGTTTAATTAAAATATTAAAAACACCTGATTTTAAGATTTTCTCTAAACCGAACACTTCTCTCATCTCCCATTTATGACTTCTAAAACTAAACCTCTCGCAACAAGGAGCTCTGAGCATGGTGGGCAAAGACGCCACTGCCATCGCTACAAAACTCGAGTCTACTTCCAAAGAAACTTTCTTAGAATTAAATAATCAAGCCACAGACTTCGAGGAAGTTCGCCTAAGGCAACATAAATCCTCAACCTTTCGTTAGTATTCAGACATCATATCATGCAAATTATGCCTAACCAGCCTAGACTCCGAGGTAGTCGTCCGATAATGCATAAACCCTCACATCTTCGAGTGCTATTTCAGATAGATTTTATCATACGAATATAAGTCCTAACTAATTAAAATTGGCAAGATTAAAATACTAAATAAACATTGTGGCTTCCTAAATCCAAGCCAAATACAGATGCAATGGGAAATTACTGCCGTAGCCCGCTTGAATCCGTGATTTCTCCTACCTTTCTTCCTTTGAGATTCCTAAAATAAAATGTTCCAAATTCGATCTATTCCCTATCAAATTCCAAAATTCAATCCTTTCAAAACTTAAACTTTGAAATTCTCGAGAGCGTAATCCATCATTATCGAGAGTTTTCTTAGTGTGATTCCCGTCACTTAAGATGTAATTAACTTACAAAGAGTCGCCCTTGAGAAATTCTTAAGAACCCAGTAATATAAACTCTACTTAATTCATTTATATTAAGCAAGGGAACTCATTTCTGGCCATAAAATTGTCTGGCAGCACCAAACGGACGTCACACCCTGGCTTATTTAATCGAGCCCCATCGCGGCCATTCTTCAGATGCATATTACCTGCTTCGTGACATGCGGTGCTCGTTTATATAAACTATTCGGGATGCGAGATCTGTCTGATTTCATATCTTAAAATTTTCAAATCTAAAATTACTTTCAAAAATCAAATACTACTTTCTAAATTATATATCTAAATTAAATTTAAATTTGAAATTCGCCGACAACTTCGTAGGCGACCCCTTCTTTTAAAATATAACACACAAACCTAAAATTATGCCGACAAACATCTATATTCCGTACCTGCAGAATTACCCCGAAGAATTCCGATGCACCTACTCCGAAGGGCTTCGTACCACCTCGTTTAAGACTTTCGATGGAACGGGAACCTCTCGCAACATGTCGCACATTTTCGTGCCGCAGCCGTAATGCCGGCGGGAGGACACCCGCCCTTCCGAGCGCCCGTCGTTAGCTTATCGTGATCGCCCTCACCCAGATGCGACCGTCGAATGGATCACCAAGACTTTTGCGTACCAGAAAATCTCTTCTCGTTAAGGCTTGTCTAGGCTCTCACACCATCACTATCCGCGATCTTATGCAGGAGCGACAGGAACCGAACAAAACTTTGGTGGATTATAGCTACTTCGATGAGAACCCGAGCATGAAGTGTGAACCACAACCTTCATGAACAACATGCGGCTCCGCATCTCATATCCATGGCCCGATAGCACTTCTCCTGGGCGCATTCACCATTAAGACTTCTTAAAAGTTGCTTAACAAGGCCGAGCATACAAGAGGAAGCAAACAAATTTCCAAGCTTCATCGATAAAACCGATAAGCAGGCTTCTGAAAGCATTCGAGAAGAAATCCTGGACCGTCACAAGAAGTGGACAATAGTAAGCGCCCGCCGCAAATATGGCCAGAGCAACCGCAACAGACTTATCATCACCCTCAACAATTATCACCTACCGTAGTTTTCAGCCTCGACCGAGTTATTAGTCGCCGCGGTACAATCAACGCCGTCTCGCCGCTCCGTCCTCTCGGGTTGAACCGTTGGAACAAAGAATAGCCCTTCAAGACCGAGGCAAGGGGCTAAGATGTTTTGCATGATGAAGACGCCCGAATTTGGCCACGAGCTCAGAAGCCCCAAGAAGTCGACAAGAAGGATCATCCGAACCATTGTCCCTACCATCTGGACAGATCGTACATAAATCGAAGACTCGCTTCACTTTCAAGAATTGGCTCGAGAACAACCTTCGACAAGGGAACATAACGATCCCGAAGGAATACATGAAGGAACCCCAAAAGGAGGTTCCGTCAATGTTATCTCAGCAAAGCCGGTCGGCTCTACCGACCCGTACACGATCAATGATGGATGGAGTACTCAGAGACGAAGTCATCAAAGAAAATTTTGATCTATATCCAAACGCTCTTGCGCGCTTCAACTCGCAGTTTGAGACCCGTCGAGCCGCAGGACATCACTGCCATTGAAGGACCGCCTTCAGAAGAGGAGAAGATCGGAGAAGAAAGAAGACCCACGGCCCGAAGACTAGACTAGGGGAAGCGTTTATCCCTGGATGGTCGTTTCGATTCGGGAGAAATCCCTCAAACCTCTCGACTCGTATGATTATTTGCTCAAGCCTGCGGGATCTTATAATGATAAGAGTTTTGGTGTTGGCTACGTTTTGACTGTTTCTAACGATTATGTAACTAACGACAAACTAACCTAATCCGGATCTCGATTTCAACATGCACACCATTCTCAAATCATACAAAACCTAGATAACCACGACGAAGAGGAAGAAATTCACAAGGATGGCTTACGAAAGTTCGCAAGTGACGAGTCTATTTGTGAATTTCGGGGGAGCTCCTATCACGATAGAAAGAACTATCGACACCGAGGCAACTTCGAAGAGCCACGGCTTCGATCCAAGAGGGGAGACATCTGCAGATCCGAGAACATCAAGTCAATCTAAGGAGAAGTGAAAGGTCCTACCTCCGAGATTGGGTCCAAAGGACAAAGGAAAGCAGGTGGTTGCTCAGGAAGAGCCAACCCCAGCGAAGAATCGCCTGCCTCGGAAGAAATTGAACGTTGCACGGTAACAAAGTGGACTATAATGTGCTAGCCCATCTTAGAAGTCGTCAAACAGAGCATCTACGACGCTCGATCCCGTCAAAAGAGATGACCCCTGGTCAAGGCCTTTGCCCATCCAAAAATTTGGCTTAGCTCAATAATGGTACCCTTCGACGAGGTTTGCTCATTGAAAGGACAACAGCGTGTTACCTTCACCACGATGCCGACTACTGAACACAGCATCGCAACCGACCGTTGTACATTTCGGGCCGCATTGGAAAGTTCACACTCTCCGGGGTGCTAGTCGATCCCCAAGAGCATCAATTAATATAATGAACCTTCGAACGCTAGCCTATTTGAGATTGAAGCCCGTGATCTCGAGGTAGACAAGACGATGCCGAGAGGCTTCAACCAAAGAGAAAGAGCTCGGATCGATAACACTCGTTAATGAAGATTGGTGAATTAGCCAAGACAACCGCAAAGTTCCACATAATCGATTCTAGGATTGCCATTCAACGCTCTACCGGGCTCTGCCCGGATCCATGAGAACCGATGGTACCGTCGTCTCTACACTAACATAAAGTACTATGAAGGAGGACAAGAAATCGTGTATCAAAGGTGATTTGCAACCATTCTCCGTGCATGAAATCGGAATCCATGAAGATGCAATTTTACTACGCACCTCCAAAGAAAACTATCTATTCCAAAAATGCCATACCAAATCAAGAAAAAGAAGCACAAGACGACAAAGAACCCGGAAATCCTCGTCACAGCTTACTCACCACTCCCCTTACGACGAGATGAAGGTGAAGGTTTCTCCAACTCACACCCGAGGTCGAGGCCGGTGGACGAGAGGCTGAGGAAGAAACGATGGAAGCGCCGAATGTAAGAAACCGGTCATCAATGTGTTGATTGGGAGAATAGCTCAAGAAGAAGAGGAAATCAAGAAAGAAGCGCAAATAAAGAAGCCAAAAGAAACCCTTAGCTCAAGATCTCTTCAATATGAAAAAGAATGAAGAATACAAAGCAATGTACGAGAAGATTAACCACTATGTGCATACCGCGACCCTGACCCCAATCCATTCTAATAATATCGAGGGTATGGTGGTCAAGGAAATACATGGTGGTGGTACTAAAACCAATCAAGTTCTACCGTGGTGCTTCTTCTCTCCAAAACCGAAAAGATGTACACCAAGATGTTACTCTATGAATTAATGGAATCTCGCCGTTTCGAGCGGTATTCTCCCCGTGTTCACAATTTAATTCAACGTGGTGTCTTACCTAAACAATGGTCAAAAGGTCAATCACAACGCTTTGAAAGTTATGGAACAATGGCTGGCCCGCTCCAATTCAAAATATGGTCTTGGATTCTGGCATTAGGATCGCCTTGATGATACAAGATTTTCTGTCAAGCCGCTAGTGAGCCTAATGAAGATCAAGCTGAAGTTTCAAAATCTCTTCAAGATCTACCAATCCTGAGATGCTCCGCGACTCAAGAAGAAATTAAATCTACAATAGACGAGTTAATGGAAGTTAACTTAGGTAATTTAGCGAAGAGCTTTAGGCCGACCTTTGTTAGCTCCTTACTCAATAAAGAAGACTCCGAAGAAATGATCAACCTATTAATGGAATTCAAGGACCTGCTTTGCTCGGAATTATGACGAGATGCCAAGATTAGCTCCGTAGGTTGCACACACCAGGAGTGGATCCCGCCGGGTTGCCCAGCTTAGACAAGCCCTGCAAGAATGCGTCTGTGAGATTGAACAACAAGTTATAGCTGAAGTTAAGAAGCTACTGTACGCTAAATTTTTCCGAAGAACAATTCCTACTGGGTTACCAATGTGGTACCTACGTAAAAGAAGAATGGCGTACGTAATCTACGTGGATTTCGTAGATTTAAATAAAGCATGCCCAAAAGACGACCCCCACTACCAATTCCAGACTAATGATCGACATCGCTTCAACACATGAAGCCTTCTTTCATGGATGGATCACCAGATACAATCAGAGCAAAGATGGCAATTCGTAGCAGCAGCAAGCCATGCCTTCGAACGCCAATCGAATATACTCGCTACACAAGTAACGCCTTTCGTATCAAGAACGCAGAGCAACTTACCAAAGAGCAATGACGAGAATTTTGATGATCTCACAACCAAGTCGAGTGCTACGTGGATGATGTGGTCATCAAAAGCAAACTGAAAGAAGATCATTCTCAGATGATTCGAGAATTGTTTCGAGAGATTAAGACAATTTAATCTTAAGATGAATCCCATGAAATGCGCCGCGTCATCTCTCGTGGAAATTTTAGGATTTGTTGTTCCCATATTGTGGAATCAAGTCGATCCGAAAAGATTAAAGCCATCCTAGAAATGCCGCTCCCAAAACTCAAAACAACTACGATCCTTTCAAGGAAAATTGGCATATCTTCAACACTTTATTTCCAAACTTGTCGTGTAGTGTCACTCTTCTCGCATCGTTTTAAAAGGGACGTCAAATTCATTCGAAGAGAAATGCCAACGGGCCTTCCAAGACATTAAGCAATATCTAATGATGCCTCCCGTCTTAGAAGCCCTCAGCTTCTGCACCGTCGATACTTTATACCGTGGCTTTAGACGACTCCTGAGTCTCATACCCCAGTCAATGACGAGGGAAAAGAAAAATACACTCTACTATTTAAGTCATTGTCCGTATCTCGTACGGAAGTAAAGTACCCTTCGATCGAGAAAAACTGCTGACCCGATCTTCACCTCTCGAAACTCGGCATTACATGCTTTCTCATAAGGTCAACCTTATTTCGGAGTTCAATCCATCGCAATATTTGATGGCTCGCTCGACGCTTTCACAGACTTGCTGTGTGTCACCCATACTATCGCAATTCGATATAACTTTCGTTCCTCTTGTGCCGTGTGTCAGGCAAGTCTTAGCGTACCTCAAAGACATCTTTTGCCTGCGAATCGCCTCTCAATAATGACTATTGTGATGAGCGTATAATGAGCGAAGACCCCGATGATCGCATCGGGAATTTTACTGATGGAGCATCTTCAAATACAGAAGACAGACCACAACAATGCCCGGTAAGGCAGAATCGACTAATCTTTATAACACCGAGCGGGGATGTTAAGATACTCCTACCACCTACCAGAACCGTGTACAAATAACGAGGCGTATCATGAAGCCCTCATAACAGGATCGGGAATTAAACATTCGACGTATAATTGCATATCAAATGACCTTACAGAGATTCGTCGATCATCTCGGCCAGGACATCGACAATACACCCCCGAAACCGAGACTCGAGCAAGATTTCGCATGCCAGCAAAACCATTTGAGTAAATTCCAAACGTAACAATCACAAAATCTGAAGAATGCTCGTTGCATACAAGTACCGCCTGCAAAAAGAGTTTGCCGCTACAAGATGAATCACCAAGGTGTCACGGATGATGTTCTCTCACAACAGATGGATACTATACATAAATCGAAGAAGAAGGAGAAACAATCAGGACAGAATAACAAAAGAGAAGACGCGGCAAACCACACACTACTTGCAAACAGAAACCTACCGGACGATAAGTCACACCATCAAATCAACAAGAAAAGAACTCGTCTTTTACGCATTAATTAACAATACGTTATACGAAGGTCTTTCAATCGTATGCGCTAAGGTGTCGGAGGCTGTCCGCCGAGTTCAAGGAATTGTTAAAGCAGCACCAGATCTGCACTCATCACCAGTCCGAAGATGAAATGAAGATTAAGAGACTGGTACTACCGGTCTCAATGACGACCGACCGTACGAAGGTCACAGAGTTGTCACCAAGGCTACAAGCGGAGGGCTTCACATCAACCTCCAAATGTACTACATCCGACAATCGCATCATGCCATTCTTGAGTGTCGGGCACATATATCAGGGGTCCACGAACCACCTTCTTCAAGAGGACATCGCTTCATTCTCGTTGTAGCCTACAGTATTACTTTTCCAAGCCGGCGTGCGCACCGCCAGAGAAGTTATAGCACATCGCGTGCTACGCTCTTCAAGAATCAAAGTTGTCTACCGCTGGGGTACCACACGTAATCATTTCGTATAATGGGTCCATGTCTGCATAATGAAGATCAACAATTTTGTCAGAAGAAACGGATCGACGCGTTATTCAACAATCTACTACCCAAGAGCAACCGCGCCGAGGCTTTTAATAAAACACACCAAACTTAAAGAAAATCCCGTACGACAACAACAAAAGAAATTGACATGAGAAGTTGTTAGTTTTATTGCCTATAGAACAACTTCGCACTTACCCGCCTACGCCCTACGCTTTAGTGTACGGGTCCGAGGCAGCTTCACCTTGAAGTTCCGCCCCATCACTCGAATCGTTAGCTTTGCAAACAAAATCACCAAGCATGAAATCACCGCACTACTACGAAGAACTGGAAAACTCGAAGGAAAACGACTCGCGCCGCAACGTAACTGGAACCGTATCGGGGTTAAGATGATCCAGTTCCTTACTCTATTAAACTGGTCCACCCGAGGACATTCAAAGCTCCGTGACTTGGTCCTAGCTTCAAGAGACCTATTCTTGCACACCACAAGATGTGAGGTAACTCAACCGGACTGGAAGGGCCGTTCGTGGTCGAGAGACACTTCACTGTGAGGTCAGCACAAATTTTGTGAATTACCGTGGAGATCAATTTAGACTTCCGATCAATGGACGATATTTGAAGAAGTATTACGCAACCCGATGTTTCGAAGAATGAAATTTCATTCCGAAGCACGGCAGTAGGTGACCACTTATAATCGGGTCCGAACCCGGAAGAAATGAATGATAAAAAATCATAAGTCAAAGAATGTAGAGGAAAACATATGGAGTTGAAGTAATAATGGAATTTGACTCTTCCTTTCGAGCCCAAAATTTCACTCCCCGATCTTTCTTATCTTCTCTTACTCTTATAAAATTTTAAATAATTAAATAAGAATTTTTCATTAATAAGTAAATATTCTTATTGTTCTCGTCCCGAGTACAACCCCCGATCCTTTTCTTGTTTTCTTTTCAGGGAAATGTCGAACGGGCTAGGCCGTTCCCGAATTTTAAGGATGGCGTAAGTCTTGCACTTAACAAAGAGAAGAGCCGAAAGCCGATGCCGTGGATGTAGGCCGGGCCGCACCTCGCACGCTGTGAGTTAAATATGAGGAAACCGCTTCGACCGCTCGTGGATCCCGAACGCTGTGGGAAGACAAGATGAGGCCCACCAAGAAGGCTCCAAAGATGGAACAAGAAGAGAAATATCAATATAATCAGGAAAACAAGGATAAATCAAGATACGCCCATAGGAGGAAAGCTTGTTAGTGTTGCTCCTACCGCATTCAGTAGAGAGAGCCACCCTGACCCCAACTCGCAGAAGAAACAAAAATCGCCGTATCGCCAAGTAAGATGCCGAAGAAATTAACAAAAGAAGAGCGTAACAAAGAAGAAACCCCGACGGCCGTGGCGTGGCTACCCCAAGGAGGAAGCGCCTGTGAGCACCATAGCAGAGGTTGCCCCGTAGGAGGTTACGAGAGCCAAGCACCTGAGGAGGCACATCCTTGCAGAGCGCACGAGTGGAGCGATATATCCTGCAGACGGCCACCACACCCGACAACCGCGTATACTCGCAGCACGAATCGAGATGATCCAGAGGGGCGCCAAGTGCACTTTCAATACTTGAGAATCGAGGCGTACATGTCAACATCCCGGAAGGGTTCGTAGCCACATTGGCCAGATGTTTTCTCTCACTACGAGCAACAGTGAAACTGTAATTACGTCAATGAACTAAAGAAATAAGGTCGTGTGACGATTACGTAGCAAGACCTACTCCGAGCCGAAGAAATGGAAACAAGGCAGGAGGACACATCCACCTGATGCCGTTACAACTTCGTCAAGGCGCAGTGACCCTCTGTGGATACTCCGCTACGATGAAGTGGATCTAATGCTAGTTTTAATTAAGAAAATGATAAAAAGGATGGTGGCTTCGCGAGTCTTACCCGGTGATTGCATACCGAATGTTCGTATTATCAACATCTAAGGCATGAGACCGCATTCCACCACACATAGATCATCATGATTTTGTAAGGCCCTTTGTATCGTTTCCTTCACAACCAATGCAACATTATGTTCGACGTAACCTCGATAATTGGCTCCGAAGAATTCCGAGGGCTCTGGAGATGCCTCACCGTAGGCTCTATTCTAGTACTACAAGGAAATGGTGCAAAGATGTAGTGAAGCACTCGCATACCGAGAGTTCCATACGAATGGATCTCCATCTCTTCAGGAGATGGATGAGAGTAAAATTTCGGTCTACTTCTCTCAAACAGATCCATAACTAGAAAATTTGCAAACCCCTACGAGTCGTAGGCTACATAGTAGTAGCACACCTCTAAAATACACCTACATGGGACGCTCCTCCTGAAAGTGGCTTAGAAGCTGGGTGATGTTATTACCTATGTAGTTTACTTTTCTATTACGGATGAATCGAATCGTACAATTTTGTCGAGTGCACGGAGATATCAATGCGCTCCGTATTCGGGGATATATATGAACATTTGTAAAAGTTTGTTTAAGGATGTCATCGGAAATATTTTGATGGAATCACCCGATGTATCTTCGACATTTTGGAGACGAACTTTGTTTTACCTTTAGTTTCGTGCAATTTACCGCAAACACCACCGCATCTGAGTTTAACTCGGTTTAAAAAGAAAGTTGGACAAAAATATTTGAAAGAAATAATAACAACAAAACAAAATTTGAATTCAAAGTCCGAATAAAACACAAACCAAAACTCAAAACAACATCAACTTAAAACTTCAAGATGTGAACCAAGTAAATCAATTAAAATCCGAATCAAAGTGAAATTTCAATCGAAAACAACTAAAACAAAATCAAATCATTAAAAGCAATGAATAATGAAAACGAAATCTCGAATCCGACATCCCCGCTTCCCGCCGTTCTCGAAACCTTTTCGACTCCTCTCGCGATTTCTCCCCCTTTTCAGGAAGGCCGACCGAGCTCATCACTTTGGACCAATGCAATTTTCGATTTGCCCCGATGGTACGATTCATATTCTTCGCCAAACGATCAACCTTTCAATCAACTCTTGCATGTGAAACACTTTCATGTCTCATTCAAATCTTCCACTAAACTAAAATTTCCACGTAATCTTTAAAACCAAATCAATACCAACTTTTGGGATTGGTACCTAAATCTTGGGCTTCCCATCCTTCGAGATCGTACGAACTTCCAGCTTCTCTTTTCAAGATCGATACTTAAATTTCTGGGCCTCTTCTGACTCCCGCCAATCTCGCATCCATCCGAGAAACTTTTTTCGCACTCTAATCCTTCGACTCGGGTATAAGACCGCTTAAGGCATCCCGATCTCGTGTCCCTAATCCCGCACTCTTCCGAGAAAATTTTTCGCACTTCGAATGGCATCGATACCTAAATTTCGATTCTTACGAGACCGGTGCCTAAATTTTAGTTCTCTCCTTTCGAGGTCGTTACCTAAATTCCGACTCTATTTTCGAGATCGATACCTAAATTTCGATTCACTTCGAGACTCGGTACCTAAATTCCAGCTTCTCTCCTTTTCGAGGTCGGTACCTAAATTCCAACTCTTTTCGAGATAGATACCTAAATTTCGATTCTCGAGACCGGTACCTAAATTCCAGTTCTCTCCTTTTGAGGCTCCGTACCTGGGTTACGACTCTCTTCCGAGATCGATACCTAAATTTGATTCCTTCTTCGAGATCAAAATTTATATTCCGCCCACTCTCGAGGTCGTTACCTAAATTCTAACTCTTCCGAGATCGATACCTAAATTTCGATCCCGCGAGACCGGGTACCTAAATTTCAGTTCTCTCCCGAGGCTCAGACTGAATTCACTTTTCGAGATTGATACCTAAATTTCAATTCTCATCCCTCTTCGAGATCAGTAATTCTAAATTCTCGATTCTCATCCTTCGCGGCGTCGTTACCTAAATTCCGGCTTCGAGATCGAGCCAAATTTCATCCATCTCTTGAGATTGCACAATTTCCATTTCATCCTTGAGGTCGGTACCTAAATTGATCTTCTCCGAGAATATAATTTCAAATTTCTGTCCTCATTCCTTTCATCGCACTCTACCCCGATCTTCTTTCCGAGGTCGGAGCCGAAATTCCAACTCTTCGTCGAGACTAGAGCCTAAATTCTAGTTCTTCAAATTCTCGAGGTTAGAACCTAGGTCTCCGATTTCATTCTAAATCCTAAATCTTAACGAAATCCAAATTTTAAAATCAATCTTAAACCGAACTTTAACTAAAATTGTTCCAAATCAATTAAACCTCGAAATCGAAACTCGAAATAAAAATAAAACAAATCTAAAGTCCGATCTCTCCAAGTCTTCAGGATTTGGAATTCACCTCCATCTTCCTGGGCCGAGAGTTCGGTGTGATCTTCGGGCCTTAGAGATCCGCCCGACACTCCCCAAAGGGAAATTTTTCTCTACTATGTTCTAAGTGTGTCACTTGGGACGTCCGTGCTTCGGTTTTGTTGATCTCTTCGTCAACGCACACGTGCGTGCGCTTCCGTTGCGCACACCACACCTATTGTGGGTCCATTTGTCGACCTCATTTTTGGTGAGGTCTTTTCTCTCCTTAGTACTCGTAGGACTTGGGGCTGCGAAGGTTTTCCTAATGGTCCTAGAGGACTAGAATCGGGACCCACCCTTTAGCAATCTCGCCCACTTTCGACCCTCTCGGACTCCAACTTAGATGATCGTAAACCTCTAAATCACCTAAGGTTAAGACCACCATATGGGGAACCAATAGTGAGCTCCTATAAGGTTGTTCAAGCCCACCACCTCAAGTGTCCATCGTGTGAGGTCTACCACACACCGCACTCTCACACACACCATCCTTACCCATTTCTCCCCCTAGTTCATCTGAGCACTCATGTGGCTAAGTCCAAACCCCTAGCTCTTTGGCTAAGAGGGTTGAAACAACCCATGAGAAGTTCAGTAGTGGACATTTCTCGGTCCATGGCTCACTTTAAGCATCACTTCATAATCAAAATTCAACTTTTGCCAAATGCCTGCTTGTGACATCGGGTCCTTCAAACCTACCTAAAATTACCTAATTACCCCAAATTTTCCAAAATTCCCCAAAAATTACCCAAAATTCCCAAAAATCGTAAAAATCATTTTGAAACAACTCACCTTTTAAATTTACCAAGATAACTATCATTTTCCAAATAACCTCTGGATACCATAAAATACCCTTTTCGCACAAAATTTCAAAAATTCCAAAATTCCTAGTACCCAAAAATCCCAAATATTCCCAATTTCATTTTGTTCAACTACACCATAGCCCAATTTTGCCAATATAACCCACTTTTATCAAAATCCCCAAATTCCACCCAATTTTAAACCTAAATGGACCCAATGCCACACTAAACCAACCCATTTGACCTCAATTTTGCCTAATTTCAATTATAAACTTTAATTAAACATCATTACTATCAATATGAACCAAAGCCAAACCAAATTGATTCATATTTGAGTTCAATTCCATTTGAAATCCAATACCCCCATTTCCACAAAGTTAACCCACGCCTAAACTCAAATTCTAAAAATCTCTTCCCACCGATGTTGGGAACTCTTCAATACATTCCCTTCGTAATTTCATTTGAAACTTTCAATTGGGTCTAAACCCCCACCTTAACCCAACTTGGACCCAAGTTGATTCAACCCTCAAAAAATTAACCAAAATACCAAAATCCACCAAATCACCTTCCACCGAACTCAAAACCTCCCCATGTCTTCATGAAAACTTCTTCATGGCAATCACCCTCAAAATTGCTCAAGAAATTTGGACCCAAATCAAGACCTAACCTGCTAGCCTAACCCAAACCCAAATGAGTCAATTTGAACCCATGACCAAACCAAACCAAATAAACTCAAATGCTGCTAAACCAACCTATCCAAAGCCACTAAAGTTGAGCCCTAAAGAACCAACCTAGATCCACCTAGCCCAAGGTAAGTGAGCCATGGATCAAGGGTTCCCCATTTTAAGGGATCTCTTCCCTTAAATGGACAAATCCACCTTTGCCTCTCACCCCCAAATCCCCCTAGCTCGGTTTATCACCATTAAACCCTACTCCTTGGCCGTACCCGACCCATGGCCACCTCCCTTGTCCTTGCCACCGGCCTAGTCGCCGGAGGGAGTTAAAACCGAGAGCCACCACCAAGTGAAACAAACCCAAACTCACCCAATTGGCCACCTCAGCCATATCAAACCCGGGAGCTCCTCTCGCCCTCCACCTCGAGCGCGTGGAATCCACCCACCACCGCAGCCCTAGCCCACTCAATGGCCCCGGCCATTTAAACACCTCTTCTCGCCATGATAAAGGTGCTGAAGGGTGTTGAAATTTTCAATGCGCAAAACCTCACTAAATTATTCTTAGAGCATCTCCCACCCTGCAGAAGAAGAACCCACCGGCTCTCTCCCCCGCCCCTAAATCCCCCATCGAGCTCAATTTAGCCGAAAATCAGCGAACAGACACTCTCTCGAAACTTCACCAAATCCAAATTAACTCTTCCCACACCTTCACCAAAGGTAGAGAAGGAGTTCCCCAAAGAAAGCCTCCTCTAGACCACCCAGCTTGTTCCAAATTTCTCCAAGCTTTATGACCTGCCCTATGGAAGTCAAGCCTAGACATTTTCATCACGCCCACAAGCCCATCCCAGCCCATGGACTCCAATGAACGTGCCGAACTTCTGATAGAAGCTTCACTTCTCGTAGCCAAGGTATTGCCCTTTTCTTCCTCCCTAGCTCTGCCGATTCTTCTTTTTATTTAAGTCAATTTCAATGCCCCTCGTTTACCATATGGATGTGTTTGTCTTCTCAAGACGAATCCATTGTGGAGCATAAGAACTCAAAAATCCGTCGAGAATCGAGATATTAAGGCTGAAGGTCACGGCCATGGAAGCACCTGGGTCATAGACGCCCACTGTGGAGCCGTCCGATCGACGTGGAGCTCGCTGAATGGCGGAGACCAAGTTGGACCAGAGACGGAGCAGACCGCGACGCACAGAATGACTGTGTGGCGGCGCGCTCGAATGGGAAGACGACATGTGAGCCGGAGCCGCCGAGGTCGACGCGACGCCGATCGGTTTAAGAGAAAATCCGATTTTCTTATTTATTTAAATTTCGAAACTTCAAAATTGATATCTTCGCATAGAAAAATCATAAAAATAAAAGAATTCATCTTTGCTCGTGAACAGCAGGAGAATAATGTAAAAGTAATTGATCTATTTTGTTGAGTATTTTATTTTTAATTAATTTAATACCGTTTCGAGCATTTTAATTCTCCATATGCATGTATACATTTCACCATGGTATGAGACCATGTGGCTTTTCAAGCCTTCCATCTTAGGAACATTATCTCGAATTTTTCTGCTTGTAGGCCATCCCCGTGGTAAGTTATGTATTTTTCAAGTTTATGTCACTATTTTTGACATTTTAATTTAGAAATTAGCATGTTGTTCAGAAAATCTCTAGAAGATTTTGTGAGGTCCCTTAGGTCTTCGTAGAACCCTAGATAATTATGGCTCGAGTCAATTCATTAAAATAACCTAATCGCCTAATCACTCAAAATTGATCTTTAATTAATGAGTTAATCACACATTGAAATGACTTGAAATCAATTCTCCACTGATCTCTAGGATGAGGGGAACCTCACATAAAAATTTGAAGTCAATTGAAATGTTTAACCCCACTAAATGGATCAATTAAGCCACATAATCAAAATTAAACTTTAAAATCCATAACTCCAAAAAATACATTTCAAAAATTCACCAATGATTTTTGACTTCTCTGATATCAGAGGAGTCTAAGAAAATAAAATTGGAATTTTCAAAAATTTTTCATTTTTAAGCATATTTTAATATTTTTAATAATTAAAAAATAACAAAAATCATAAAAATCATAAAAATGTCATATTTGGTCCCCTAATCACTTAGGAACCAATCAAATATTTTTCCTAAGTCTCTAGGTTAAGATATTTAATTTCAAAGCCTTAAAACAATTTTTTGAACTAAAAAATGTATTTTCTAGCCTTTCCACTAAATTAATTCTAATAAATCAAAGAAAAATCATAAAAATATAAAATTTGTTTCTCTGAATTTCTTGAAGTCAGAGGGATTTTTGAAAAATATAAAATCCATTTTTCAACTTTTATTTTATTTTATAATTAATTAACATTCCAAAATTTAAAATAATTATAATAAAATAAAATATAATTCAAAAAATCACCAAAATTGGTCCAAGTGGTCCTCTGGTCATTAGGAATGTCCCATAATTTTTTTAAGGACAGAAACTTTACATTGGTCATGTTGATGAACTTTCTTTTAAAATCCCTATTTTCCATTAAAAATACATATATAAATAAATTAAATTCAGAAAAATCACATTTTCTCCTCTAATGTCTTAATTGACATATGAGTGAAGTGGCATAAAAATTTTAAGTTCATTTAAGCTTAATTTAATGAGTTATAAAATAAATAAGCTTAAAGGGGCATAAAGGTAATAAAAGATTTTAACCCCCTAATTAAAACTTTAGGTTTAATCAAGATGGGGGTAAAATATCTGATTTTAATCTTCTCTTAGATGATTGAAACTTTGGGAAATTGAAGAGTAGAAACCCATTAATCACTTTAATAAAAAAAAATGAAACCTTAATTAATTAAATAATTCAAATTCTGGATGATTAATTAAAATTGTATTATTAAAATAGGGATGTAACTTAAGAGGATATTAATTCCTTAATTTAAAAATCCCTAAATAAATCACTTAATAATATTTAACTCTTAAACTTAAGAGGATAAGTGGAATTAATAATTAAATGATTAAAAGTAAATAATTCTTAATTTGATTAAAACCTACATCATTAAATAATCTAACAATTGATTAAAACCTAAAATGTTAAATAATTAAAAAAGTAAATTAAAATATTTTTGAAACTAATTAAAAATCATTTCAAAACAAACTTAAATCAAATTTGCAAATCTTAAATAATTTTAAGATAACTTACCTTAAAACATAATGTAAAAAAAAATTAAATTAATTAATATAATTAATCCAAATTAAATCAGCAGAATTTAATAAATAATTTGAACACCTCTTTTGTCCTAAGAGTTTAATATCATTTATAAAAGGTTTAACTTAAATGAATCAAACACCATTCTAAACTTAAAATCATTGATTAAAATTTCATAATTAAATCACATTAAAATTAAATCATCAACTATAACTTCAAATCATTAAAAATCTTTAACAAATTAACTTTCCCCTGAAAGCTTTAAATTATTATAACTAGTAAATGAAGCGTTAAGTGAAATGTCACCTCACTCATAGGATAATCAAACATCCTAGTTCACTGAGCAAAGGAACAAAACTTAACTAAACCCTTGGATGATCAATTCACCAGTACAATGAAATTCACTTGGACTCAAAATAATCTCAGAAGTATTGAAAAGATGTTTAGAATTCGTTCTAAGCACTTCCTCGATACGGTGAGATGTTTTAAAGAACAATTGAACTTAATTGTTCTTTGATGAAGAAAATCATCCTTAACCAAAAATCAAGAACCTAGCCATCATAGGAAATGACTAGCTATAGGATTAGGATTCTGGTAGACAACCAAAACCATTCCTTTAGTCTTTACTTAGGTACTTGTTGAAATATTTAAATGCCTTAACATGTGTTTTAAAGTGTAGCTTGGAATGACGGGAAGACTCTCCAGGTATGCTTTTATGTTATTGCAATTTACTTTATTGCACTGCGCTTTACTTTTATTGCATGTTAAACAAGACTGTTGCATGAAAACTAAAACCTTTAGGATAGCCACAAAATCGAAACCAAAACTAAAAGTCACTACAATATAAAATCCACCGCCACAACATTTCAAAATTGAAAATAACTCAAAATTTAATCACAAACAGAACAACAAAACCACAATTTTAACTAAATTAAAACGTCTCGCTGAATGATCGGGAATACCTCGGATGATGTAACCCACATGTTGCTAACGAGAGTTCCCACGGTCTAAATGAAAGTGTGGAACTCATTCAGTTGAGTTTAGCAAATTCATCTGGACTAAGTGAATTCGATGAAAATAACGGTGTCGGGATGACGGAACCGTGGGATCTTAATCGGTTCTGTTTAAACAACTTTAAGATTTGTTTTAATTAAAACACTAAAGACATTTGGACTTTAAGATTTCTAAACCATAACACTTCGCTCACCTCTTGATTTTCATCTTCTAAAACCAAACCTCTGCAGCAACAAGGAGCTTGGAGCATAGTGGGCAGCACGGTCATCTTCGTCAGCAAAACTTGTGTCTACTTCAACGAAACATTCCTTAGAATTAAATAACCAAGCCATAGGACTTCGAGGTAGTTTGCCTAGTGCAACATAAATCCTCAACCTTTTTGTTAGGCATTTGTATAATCATGTTATGCAAATTAAGCCCTAACCGGTCTTAGGAGTCTGAGGTAGTCATTTGGTACGACATAAACCCTCACATTTTCGAGGCTATTTGTATGATTGTGTCATACGAATATAAGTCCTAATTAACTAAAATTGGCAGGATTGTAACATTAAACATATTCCTAAATTGAAGCCAAACAATATGATAGTTTGGGAAGTTGCCAAGATTCTTCTTGGATCCTCAACTTCTCCTACTTCTCTTCCTTCGAACTCTTGAAAATAACTGTTCCAAATTTGATCCATTCCCAATTGAAATTTCCAAAATCCAATTGTTTGAAAACCTTAAACTTTGAAGTTCTTGAGAGCAAAACCACTGATCATTATCGAGAGTTTTCTTAAATGATTCCCGTCATTTAGGATGTAATTAACTATAGGGGTTTGCCCTTATAGGGAACCTTAAGAACCCAGGTAATATAAACCCTGCTTAATTCCTTTATATTAAGCAGGGGAACTTGTCGGCTTATAAAATTGGTTAGCAGACCAAACGGATGTCGCAAATCTTCTAGTTTATTTAACCGAGCCCCATCATTAAGCAGTATGTCTATTCTGCGGGATAGGTACACGGTTTGTGATGCGGCTCTCGTTTATATAAACTATTTGGGATGTGAGATCAGTTTGATTTCGCATCTTAAAATTTTCAAACTTAAAAATTATTTTCAAAAATCAAATGCTACTTTCCAAAAATTATATATATACTTAAATTAAATTTACAATAAAAAAAATAAAAAATAAAAAATAAAAAATATATATGCCGACATGTTTCTGGCGATTCCGCTGAGACTAGTTCCTCTCTCCATTTTGATCGGATGGTTTTGCTTTCATAAATCGGTAGTGAATCCATGCCCCTAGTGGATCAAACTACCATTCTTCCGTTGACATATCTTGTTCATTTCTGTCTTGAACAAGTGTGACCAACTCTTCTTGGATTTTGGAGCCACTGTTTAGACACCCCTAAACAGAGAGGTTCCGGAATCCTCCTTTGATACCTCTCCGGAGAGGCGAGGTTGACCCCCGATAGGTGTTAGTTTAGGAGCTGTCCTTCGAGTTGGGAAGTCCTACGAGACTTTCCCTTCCTTTCTTAGCTCTGGATTGGGTCCTTTATCCTCTCTAATCTCCTCTCATTTTTAACGAGTAAACTAACCGCCTAACAAACAAAATCTCTTTTTAATCGTAAATAAATAAAACTTAAATAAACTGTGTTCGGACTCTTTTCAATTTCTTTCTTTTCGTCCTAACGAAGGAAGGATAATTCAGGACTGATAGTCGGAACTTACCTTGCAGAAGATGCTTGCCCCGAAGCTGATCTTCTCTTTCACCAATGGACTTGACTTAGCTGTCTACCAGGACGAGCTACCTAGCGATGCAATCATCCACTTCGAACAAGGGTTTGACAATACGGAAGTTAAGTTTGCCAATGTTACTCTTTTTGCACTGATGAACAAAGTGCCTGAGACTGAAGAACCTATGATTGAGTTTAACCTGAAGTCAACTCAAGAATTCTCTCCCCTGCAGAGGGCCCCAGTTGAAAGGAACACTGCTGTTCACGTGAAAGTTGATCTGCTACCCCCGAGAACTGTCGTCTCTACCCCCACCGGTCTGGTCATTACTGCACCTACCTCGGACCTTACCAAACTGAAAGGAAAGGAGGTACAAGTCAGTTATGAGCCTGTCACCGTGGAAGGTTCAGATTTCGCTGTGATGCCGTCTATTTTTGAGATAGGGTCTGGTTCGAAGTATAGACCCTTAACCCGGACACAGAGGAGGAATAAAAACAGGAAGTTTGCTAAAATCAAGAAGGTCAGAGAAGCTGAAGCCGCCTGTCTTAAAGAAATCCCCGAAGAGAAAGAGGAAGAACGACAAGAATACTCACCACTGTTGGAAGGAAATAGATTCCACCCTCTCTCTGCTGCATCTAATGAAGTAGATGCCAGAAACATCGTTGCTGCGATACCCCGGCCTGCATATTACGATGTGATGAAGAAGAAGAAGAGCAGGGCTACACCGCTCACCCGATTGCGTGCGGTAGTCGAGAAATTAGCCAGTCCTGTATCGGAGATTCTGAGAAGAATGGGATGAGTGCCAGTTAAGTCTCACCTCGGTCCGCGAGTAGAGCCTTCTATTGTTCCTGAAAGACCAAAGAAAAAGGTACGAGATAGTGAGGAAGGCTCACCTGTTGTTGTATTGGGTCTCCATATTAGGTAGAACACCACCTACTTACGCACCGCCGACAGACCAGCCGGTCCTAGGTCTTCTGCTACAAGAAGGATGGTGTGGTGACCTATTATTTCCGAACCAATACAAACACAACGTTCTGGAAAGAGAAGTCTCATTGAAGATCCTAGATCTGAAGAAAGTGCTAGAGTAAAGGAAACTCTTGAAAGAGAGATTCAACAGTCGTCTCCTGACGACCATGAGATCGCTCAGAAAAGGCCACTTGAAGATACCATAGGGCAACTAAGAATGGACATCCGACGGCTAGCAAGAGAAAGAGGAGAAGAATTAAGGGACGAAATGGATTCGTCGGAATTTATGGATGAAGAGTATGTTGAGATTAACATGGTTGAAACACGAGCATCGTCGGCCTCGCGAGGAGTTCCGCCGGCTTTAGAAAGAGATGAGCCGAATTAATGAGAGCGAGCTTCGAGAAAAAGATGATACGATTTCCCGGATGGCGAAAAGGATGGAAGAGATGGGCCGCCGCCTTAGCCACTCTCCGCAGTCGGGCCCGACCTCGAAAGAAATACCCTCGGAGGTCATCCATATTACGGATGGAGGAAAAGAGATTACATCCGTTAGTGGAGATGATCGAGTCGAAGAAAGATTTTGCACGTAACATGATTCCGAAAAGGATATTAAGAGCATGGTAGAACGAGCGAAGTGCGAGAAGCCTTAGCTCAGTCCAAGAATGGAACATCTATTCAGAAGGGTAGACCTTATCCTGAAGAATTTGATGCAGTCTAATACCCGAAGGGCTTTGTACCACCTATGTTTAAGACTTTTGATGGAACGGGAAACCCCCGGCAACATGTCGCACATTTTCGTGCCAGTTGTAGCAATGCCGGTGGGAGCGACGCCTTACTTTTCTGACAGTTCGTCAGCAGTTTGTCAGGGATCGCCTTCGACTGGTATGCAGAATTGTCCAATGGATCAGTCAAGACTTTTGCAGAATTGGAAATTCTCTTCGTTAAGCGATTTGCCGGAGCTCAGCACCACATCACCATCAGTAATCTAGTGGTGAAGCGACAGAAACCGAACGAAACTTTGGTGGATTACATACTTCGATGGAGGAACCTGAGCAAGAAGTGTGAACCACAGCTTCAGGAATAGCATGCAGTCGGTATCTTGCTTAAGAGTATCCAAGGCCCGATAGCACTTCTCCTTAAGAGATTCACCATTAAGACTTTCGAAAAGTTGCTTAGCAAGGCCGGGAGCTTGCAAGAGGAAGCAAAACAGCTAAGTTTCACCGATAAGACCGATAAGCAGAAGCCTGCAAAAGCATTCGAGAAGAAATCTGGGACCGTCGCAGCAGTGGACAAAGGCAAGCAGCCAGTGCAAATACGGCCAGAGCAACCGCAACAGACTTATCAACACCCTCAACAGAATTATCAGCCTCAACAGAGTTTTCAGCCTCGACCGAGTTATCAGTCGCCGCGGTACGATCAACAGCCGTCTCGTCCGCTCCGTCCTCTGAAGGAACTGTTGAACAAAGAATACCCCTTCAAGACTGAGGCAGTGGCTAAGATGTTTCACAGTTTGATGAAGACGCCCGATTTTCAACTGCCAGAGCCTAGGAAGCCTGAAGAAGTCGACAAGAAGGATCATCCGAACTACTGTCCCTACCACCGGATGATCGGACATAAAATCGAAGACTGCTTCACTTTCAAGAATTGGCTCGAGAACAACCTTCGACAAGGGAACATAACGATCCCGAAGGAATACAAGGAACCCCAAAAAGGAGGTTTCGTTAATGTTCTCTCGGCAAAGCCTATTGTTCCGATCGACCCGTACACGATCAACGATGGATGGAGTACTGTCTGGACGAAGTCATCAAAGAGAATTTTGGATCACATCCAAACTGCTTCGGTGCGCGCTTCAACTCAGAGTTTGAAACCTGTTAAGTCGGCACTATCGCTTACGATTGAAGAACCGCCTCAGAAGGAGGAGAAGATCATAGAAGAAAAGAAGACCAACGCTCCGAAGACTAGACTAGGGGCTGCTTATCCTAGGATGGTTGTTTCTGATTTAGGGGAGAAATCCCTCTAACCTCTGACTCTGTATGATTATTTGCTCGCTCCGGCGGGATCTTATAATGATAAGAGTTTTGGTGTTGGCTACATTTTGACTGTTTCTAATGATTACGTAACTAACGACAACCAACCTAATCCGGATCTCGATTTCGATACGAATAACGATTCTCAAATCATACAAAACTTAGATAACCACGACAAAGAGGAAGACGTTCACAAGGATGGCTACGAAAGTTCAGTAAGTGACGAGTCTATTTGTGAATTCTAAGGAGCTCCGATCACGATAGAGTTAGAACTATCAGACGCCGAGGTAACTTCAGAAGAGCCAGTCGCTCCGATCCAAGAAGAGACACAGGTAGATTCAGAGGAATTTACTGAAGTCAACCTAAGAAGCAGAAAGGTCCTACCTCCAAGATTGGGTCCAAAGGACAAAGAAAAGCAGGTGGTTGCTGTTGACCTCATTTTTGATGAGGTCTTCTCTCCTTCTTCTTAGTACTTAGGATCTAGCCTTAGGCTTTTCCTTTGACTATCCTAGAGGATTAGAATTGGGACCCACCACTTAGAAATTCAAACCACTTCTTAACTCCCTGCAAACTCCACAAACTTGATTGTAGACCACTAATCACCTGGAGGGTTGAAATCAAATGTGGAAGTTTAAAGGATGAGTTCCCATGGGACTCTTTGGTCTTAGGACCGCCTCGCGGTGGCACGGTCGCAGTGAAGGGTCGACTTACACACACACTACACCTATACACTACACTTTCACACACCTCCTAAAAACACACCCATACCTAACTCGACCTCCCGACTCATGAAGGTGATTCGCATGGATGGTCCTTAACCCCAAGCCCTCGACTAAGAGGGTTAGGAACAACATAATGGATGCCTCAAATGAGTCCCTTTAGGGCTCATGTGGGCTTGATATGGCTTCATGGCTCAACCATAATGATTTCATTCCACTTACATTCACCCAATCTTCAATTTTACAAATTTTCAATTTTTGACCCCCAGGACCCTACACCCGCCTAGCCTAACCCAAAATCCTTAAAACTACTCAAAATTTTCTAAAATCTCCAAATCACCCAAAAATCCTCAAGACCATTCTCAAACATTTCCTCACCAATCAAATTGATCATCCATAGCCAAAAATACCAAAAATTCCAAAAATACCCCCAATACCCTCCAAATACCCAAAATGCCCCTCTTAGCAAAAAAATCCAAAAATTCAGTAAATTCCCAGAAAATTCCAGAAAATCCCAAATATTCCCAATTTCATTTTGTTCAACTACACCATGGGCCAATTTTGTCAATTTACCCCACTCTTATCAAAACCCCCAATTTGACCCATTCTAACCCAAAATGAACCCAATGTCAAACCAAACCTACCCAATTGACCCAAATTCTAGTCCAATTCAATTCTAAACTTCAATTCAACATCCCCAACACCAATCTAGACCAAATTTAAGTTCAATTTGATTGACATTTGGATCCAATTTCACTTTTGGCCTTAAAGCCCAATTTGGACCCATGATCCAAACATGACCCAAACTAACCCAATTCAACTCCAATTAACCCCAAATCTTTTCTAAACCTTCCTTAACATCCCCATAAACAAAACACTAACATGATTTGCCAAAAATTTAGACCAAAACCCCACTCAAATTCAACCCAAAATCAAAAAGCCCAATTTTGACCTAAACCCAAACCTAACCCATATAGGCCCAAACCCCAAAATCAAGACCCAACCAAAGCCAAAACCTCTTTGAAACACTCCCATAAACATTTTCCAACATTTATTTTACATCAATTTCAACCCTAGCCCAACATTGGCCCAAGTTAGCCCAATTTGACCTATGTTGACCCATTCACCAAAGAAACCCAAATCTAACCCAATTCAAACCCAAATCACCCCCAACTTGCTTCAAATCACTCATGACACATCCATAAATCAAACCCAACATTTATTTGGCATGGCCCTTTGCAAAAATCTCCACCCAAAAGCCCATTATGAAACTTAAAAGCCCACTTACATGAAACCTTCCTAAAGCCCATCTCCACCAAAATCCAAAGGGGCAAAATCAATCCAAAACCCATATGACAATTGCTCTACACCATATTTTCAATTAAATCAATCCCTAAGTTTCAAAACTCATCATGAAGCCATTCCAAATTAAGCCCCATACAAATTCCCATCAAAATACCAAAATTTTCTTAAATCCATTTCCATGAAATTGACTTAACTTTTCCTGAGCCAAAGATGAGCCATGAAGCCATGCATGAGCCACATGGAAGCCATGAGAGCCTCTTTACATGTCACCATGCCATTTTGGGCAAAAGGAGGACACTCTTTCCTTAATTCCTAAAGGTGATTAACCATGTTCATGTCTCCTCTAAACCATGTTTGATCTTAATTGTACTTGGATGGTGACCTTTCCCCACTAATCAAGCTGACTTAAACCACTTTCTCTTCAGCCCAAACTAGCCATGGGGAGGTGCACCTAGCCCAAAAGGATGGGTTGACCCAAATTAAGCCAAAATGGCCTCTTCCCCATTCCACTTTGATTCAACACCTTTACACATGGCTAATGCCAATTGACTACACTAAGCCCCAACCCGACCTCACCGATGACAACAATGACTCGACCCTGGCCGGCCTGACCACCACGGCCACTGGAAACCACCAGCCGAGAGCTCGCATGTGAGCCCAAACTTGGAATTCTCACCTGCCGAGCCGCCCCATGCCCGATGGCCACCATGGCCGTTCTTCTCTTGCCAAGAGCTAGCTGATCCCAAGCCCTAACTCCCACAGGAGAGCCTCCGACCATGCCTATTTAAACACCACCCCTTCTCGGCCATGAGAGGTGCTGAAACAAACCTTAAGGAAACTCTGCCAAAATTGTTCCAGACTACTCCCCACACATAGAGAACTTGATCCCCACTGAAATCCCCCTGCCATTTCTTCTCTGTGAGCTCAATTTCATAGTTGAAATCCAAGCCTAAAACCAGGACACTTCTCCACAGTGGATCAATCCTCAAATTGATTGGTCCTACACCTTCACCAGACCAAGGGAAGAAGTGCACCAACAAAAGCCCCCTCTCCAGGCCACCCATCTGTTCCAGACTCCAAGCTTTGTGATCGGGATTGGTCGAAATCATACCTAGGCAATTCACCAGACCAGGAGACTTCATCTGGAGCTTGCTGGGATCCAATCGAAGGTGACACAACTCTCAGATCGAAGCTTCACTTCTCTGAGCAAAGGTATGGACTCACTCTTCTTCCCGAGCTTACAAAGATTCTCCATTTAATTTGAGTCAATTTAAATACATGTTTACCGTATGGATGTGTTCGTCTCCTCAAGACGAATCCATAGAGCATAAGAACACGAAAATCCGTTGAGAATCGAGTGAGAAATTAGGGTTAGAAGGTTGACGGTCACGGGTGCACACCAGTCGTAGACGATGACTGGGAGCCGTCGGATCGAGCGTGTATCGAGCGGACGGTCTGGATCGAGCCGGACAGCGCGATGGTGCTTGAACCGCGGGCCCCTGGAGCGCTGAGTCGGATGGCGGCGCCGAATCAGGAGACGACGCGTGGCCTTTCAGAGCTGCCGAGGATGGCGTGGCGCCGCGTGGATAAGTAGGAAATTAGGGCTATTTTCTATTTATTTAATTACCAGAACTTTGAAAATTCATAACTTTGTGTAGAAAATTCAGAAAAATAAAATAAAAATACCCTCTTGCTCAGTGAACAGAGGAGAATAATGTGGAAAAGAAATCATTTAATTTCATCAAGTATTTTATTTTTAATGATTTATTTACTGTCTGCATTATTATAATTCTCCATGCATATAGGAAATTCACCATGGCATGAGACCATAGGGCTTTTGATGCCTCTGAATTTGGGAACATTCCCTGAATTTTCCAAAGTCATAGGCCATCCCTATGAGAAGTTATTGATTTTTCAAATTCATGTTACTGTTTTGAGTATTTTAAATCCAATAATTAGCATGTTATGAAATAAATTCTAGGAAAATTTGGTGATGTTTCTTATGACCAGAGGACCTCTAGGAAAAATAGGTTTTGAATTAATTCACTTGAAATAACCCTAATTGGCTTAAACACCCTAAATAGGTCTTTAATTAATTAGAGCTAATCATGTATCAAATTGACTTGAAATCAATTCTCCACTGACCTTTAGGATCAGAGGAACCCACCATAAAAGTTTGAAGTCAATTGGGTTTGGTTAGCCCTATCAAATGGGTTGATTAAGCCATTTAGCCAATTTAAACTTTAAAAAATTCATAACTTTCAAAATGCTTTTCAAAAATTCACCAAATTGGTTTTGGAGCCTCTCTGATATTAGGAGAATTTAAGAAAATTAAAATTTCAATTTTCTAAAAAAGTTGATTTTTTGCATTATTTTAATATTTTAATAATTAAAAAAATAATAAAAATCACAAAAATAATAAAATTCACCATAATGTCACATTTTAAATTTTAATCACTTAGGAACAAATCCCATATTTTTCTTAAGTCTCTATGATGAGATATTAAATTTTAAAACCTTAAGGTAATTTTAAAATTAAAAAAATGTATTTTCTAGCATTTCCACTAAACTAATTCTAATAAATCAAAGAAAAATCAGAAAATTGTAAAAATTGATTCTTTGATTTCCTTGATATCAGAGAGATTTTTGAAAAATATAAAATTCATTTTTCAACCTGTATTTTATTTTTAAATTAATTAATACTCCGAAACTCAAAATAATTATAATAAAAAGAATATAATTCCAAAAATCACCAAAATTGGTCCAAGTGGTCCTCTGGTCATTAGGAATGTCCCATAATTTTCTTAAGGACAGAAACTTTCCCTTGGTCATATTATTAAATTTTCCTTGGAAATCCACTATTTTCCACCAAAAATAATTACATAAATAAATTAAATACAGAAAAATCACATTTTCTCCTCTAATGTCTTCATTGACATATGAGTGAAGTCACATAAAAATTTCAAATTCATTTGAGCTCAATTTAGTGAGTTATGAAATTATTAAGCTTGAATGGCAAAATGGTAATTAAAATTTTAACCCTTAATTAAAACTTTAGGCTTAATAAAATGAAAGAGTAAAATATTTGATCTTAATCTGATTTGGATGATTGAAATTTAAATAATTAAAGGGTAGAAACCTATTAAACAATTCAAAAATAATTAAAATAAACCATAATAAAACAATTAATTAAATTTGGAAGAATAATAAAATTGGAATTATTAAAATAGGGATGTCATTAAGAAGAGATTTATTCTTTAATTGAAGAATCCCTAAATTAATCATCTCAATAATATTTAATTCCTAATTAAAATGATGATTCAAACTTAAGATTTAAAATGCTAAAAGATTTAATCATTAAATTAAATTAAAGTTAAATTATTTAAATCAAACCATTTTAAAATAAAATATTAAATTAAAATTAAAAAAAATTAAATTAAATTAAATTAAATTAAATTAAATTAAATTAAATTAAAACATATTAAATTAAATCAAATTAAAACACATTAAATTAAATTAAATTAAATCAAATTAAAATTTAAATTAAATTAAATCAAATTAAAATTTAAATTAAACTAAATCAAATTAAATTAAATCAAATTAAATTAAATTAAATTAAATCAAATTAAATTAAATTAAGCTAAATCATATTATATTAAATTAACTTAAATTAAATTAAATTAAATTAAACCACATTAAAATAAATTAAGTTAAATTAAATTAAATTAAATTAAATTAAATATAACATCACCTAAGACATAAAGAATTCAAAAATAAATCTAAAACAACTAGAACATTATTCCAAACTTAAATCCATTAACTAAAAATAAATCATAAACCACTTGAACATTCATTTGCCCTCAAAAGCTCGTGATGTCATAACTCTTAAAATAGAGTGTTAAATGAAGTGTTACTTCATTCATAAGATATTCAAATGTCCTAGTTCACTGAGTAAGATAACAAAACTTGAACTCTCGGACGATTAATTCGTTTGTATAATTAAATTCTCTTGGACTTAAAACAATCCTAGAAATGTTGAAAAGATGTTTAAGACTCGTCTTAGCACTTCCTCGATATGACAGGATATTTATAAGAACAACTGAACTTAGTTGTTCTTTGATGAAGAAAATCATCCTCAAACCAAAATACAAGAACCTAGACGTCATAGGAGATGACTAGCTATAGGATTAGGAACTTGGTAGAAAACCATAACCCTTCCCTTAGCTTTACCTAGGAATCTGCTTTAAATACTTAAATATTCTAATTGTGTTTTAAGTGCAGCTTGGGATGACGGGAAAACCCTCCAGGTACGCTTTTATTTTATTGCAATTTACCTTATTGCAATTTATTTAATCGCATCGCACTTACTTTTCTTGCATGATAAACAACTGTTGCATGAAAACCCACACCTTTAGGATAGTCCCTAAAACTAAAACCAAAACTAAATTAAAAGTCATTACAAGATAAAATTCACCGCCACAACATTTCAAAATATAAAACAACTCAAAATTTAATCACAAACGAACAACAAAACTGCAACTACAACTAAATTAAAACGTCTTGTTGGATGATCGGGAATACCTCGGATGATGTAACCTACGTGTTGCTAACGGGATTTCCCACGGTCTAAATGAAAGTGTGGAACTCATTCGGTTGAGTTTAGCAAATTCATACGGACTAAGTGAATCCGATAAAAATAACGATGCCGGAAGGATGGAACCGTGGGATCTTAACCGGTGTTGTTATAATCAACTTTAAGATTTGTTTTAACTAAAACACTAATAACACTTGGATTTTAAGACTTCTCTAAACCAGAACACTTCTCTCATCTCCTGATTTATGATTTCTAAAACTAAACCTCTGCAACAACAAGGAGCTCGGAGCATGGTGGGCAGCACGGCCATCGTCATCAGCAAAACCTGAGTCTACTTCAGCAAAACTTTCCTTAGAATTAAATAACCAAGCCATAGGACTTCGAGGTAGTTTGCCTAGTGCAACATAAATCCTCAACTCTTCGTTAGGAATTTGCATGATCATATCATGTAAATTAAGCCCTAACCGGTCTTAGGACTCCGAGGTAGTCGTTTGGTACGACATAAACCCTCACATCTTCAAGGCTATTTGTATGATTTTACCATACAAATATAAGTCCGAATTATTTAAAATTGGCAAGATCAAAATATTAAATAAACAATAGGACTTTCCTAAATCCAAGCCAAACAAATAGGATAGTCGGGAAATTACCGAAGTTCGCTTCGAATCTGTGATTTCTCCTACCTTTCTTCCTTTGGATTCCCAAAATATAATGTTCCAAATTTGATCCATTCCCTATTGAATTTCCAAAATTCAATCCCTTGAAAACTTAAACTTTGAAATTCTTGAGAGCATAACTACTGATTATTATCGAGAGTTTTCTTAGGTGATTCCCGTCACTTAAGATGTAATTAACTATAGGGGCTTGCCCTTATAGGGAATTTTAAGAACCTGAGTAATATAAACCCCGTTTAATGTTTTCATATTAAACGGGGAATTTGTCGGCTTATAAAATTGGTTCGCAGACCAAACGGATGTCACAAACTTCTCTAGTTTATTTAATCGAGCCTCATTATCAAGCAGTGTGTCTATTCTTTGGGATAGATACACGGTTTGTAGTGCGACGCTCGTTTATATAAACTATTCGGGATGTGAGATCAGTTTGATTTCATATCTTAAAATTTTCAAATTTAAAATTATTTTCAAAATCAAATACTACTTTTCAAATTATTTATTTAAATTAAATTAAAATTCGCCGACAATTTCTGTAGGCGACCCCCCTTTTCAAAATAAAACACATAACCTAAAATAAGCCGTACAATTTCTGGCGA
The DNA here is from genome assembly GCA_022702705.1 of Papilionanthe hookeriana x Papilionanthe teres. Taxonomy (NCBI): domain Eukaryota; kingdom Viridiplantae; phylum Streptophyta; class Magnoliopsida; order Asparagales; family Orchidaceae; genus Papilionanthe; species Papilionanthe hookeriana x Papilionanthe teres. The sequence continues at coordinate 523,415 of CM040438.1, forward strand.
CTCCGCTGGGGACAATTCCTCTCTCCATTTTTAATCAAATAGTTCTGCTTTCAAAAATCGGTAGTGTATCCATGTCCCTAATGGATCAAACTACCCTTCTTTCCGTTGGAATATTATGTTCATTTCTACCTTGAACGAGTATAGCCAACATTCTCTCGGATCTAGGAGCCACTGTTTAGACACCCCTAAACAGAGAGGTTCCGAGATCCTTTTACCTCATTTCTGAGGTGGGGTGGACCCCCAATAGGTGTTAGTTTAGGAGTGATCCTTCGAGTCGAGAAGTCTTGCATAAGAATTTCTTTTCCTTTCCAACTCTGAATCAAATTCATTACCTTCTCTACACCTTTGAACATTTCGTCCTAAATAAACAAACCCTCTAATGAATGACTCTTTTAACAAATATACATGAACAAGAATGTGTTTGGACACTTTTCGTTTCCTTTCTTTTCGTCCTGATGAGAAGAATCATAACTTGGGACTGACAATCAGAATCTACCTTGCAGAAATGGAAGCCCCAAAACTGATTTTCTCCTTCACCAATGGATTGGACTTCGTTGTTTACAAGGATGAGCTGCCCGACAATGGGATCATCCGGTTTGGACAAGGATTCGAGAACACAAATGTCAAGATCGCTGACGTTACCCTTTTCGCACTGATGGACAAAGTGCCAGAAACTGAGAAACCCATGATTGAGTTCAACCTTAAGTCAACTCAAGAGTTTCCTCCCCTGCAAAGGGTTCCAGCTGAGAGGAATACCACTGTCCAAAGGAGGACCGTTATCTCTACCCCCACTGGTCCAGTCGTCTCTGCACCTACCCCGGCTCCCGCCAAACTGAAGGGGAAGGAAGTTCAAATTTGTAACGAGCATGTTACCGTGGAGGGTACAGATTTCCGTGCAAGACCTTCGTTTTTGAAATTGGGTCCGGCTCGAGGGTTCCACCCCTAACACGGACTCGGAGAAGAAACGAGAGCGGGAAGATTGCCAGGAAGGCCGAGAGCCGCTGAAGTCGCTTTCTTAGAAGAAATCCCTGAGTACACACCACTACTTGAATACATACCATTGCCTGAATATACACCCCTTTTGGAAGGAAGTAGATTCCATCCCCTTTCCGCCGCAGCTGACGAGGAAAATGTCCGCAGGATTGCCTCTACATTACCTCGGCCCGCATATTATAGCGACAACAGAAAGAAAAGGGCAAGGATTACACCATTTGCCCGACTACAGACTGTGATTGAGAAGTTAGCGAAGAAAGAAAAATGCCCCGTATCGGAAATTTTAAGAAGGATAGGGCGGGTGCCGCCAAATCCCGTCTTGGGCCGCGAGTAGAATCTGCTATCGCCGCAGAAGGGCCGAATAAGAAGATGAAGGCTAGTCCACTTGTTGTTGTTTCAGGTTTACAGATCAGGGAGGATACCACCTTCCAGCATTCAGCTGACAGACCATCCGGTCCTAGGCCTTCTGCTGCTAGAAGGATGATATGGCGTCCCACTATCCGGCCAATTAAGACGAAACAACGACCGAAAAGGAAAGTCTCGTCGGGAGACTTGAGTCCGAAGAAAGTGCTACCGCGATAAAGGGGACTCATGAGAAAGAAACCCGACAATTATCACATGACAACCGCAAGGATGTACGGAAAAGACCACTCGGAAGATGCTATGGAAAAGCTAAGAGCCGATATTCGGCGACTAGCAAGGGAAAGAGAAGAGAAATTCGGAGATGAAGTTGACTCGTCGAGTTCATGGATGATGAATATGCGAGAAATTAACATGGTTGAAACACGAGCTTCGTCGACTTCACAAGGTGCTCCTGCAGCTGCAGAAGAGAGGAGCCGAAGTAATGAGGAGGCGAGCTTCAAGAGAAAGATGATACGATCGCCCAAATGGCAAAAAGGATGGAAGAGATGGGCTGTAGCCCTAGCCACTCTCCGAGTCGGGTTCAACCCCAAAGAGAAACACCCCGGAAGTTATTCACATTGTAGACGGAGGAAAGGAGATTACATCCGTCAACGGGGATGATCGATTAAAGAAGGATACAACACAAAGCGTGATTCCGGAAAAGGATATCAAGAACATGGTGGAACAGCGAGTGCGAGAAGCCTTGGCACAATCAAAGAGCGGGACATCCATTCGGATGGGTAGACCTTACCCGAAGAATTTGACGCCGTCCAATATCCGAAAGGCTTTGTACCACCTCCGTTCAAGACCTTTGATGGAACCGGAAACCCTCGGCAGCATGTTGCACATTTTCGTGCCAGTTGTTGCAATGCCGGCGGAAGTGATGCTTTACTCTTCCGACAATTTGTCAGCGACTCGTCAAGGGATCGCCATTGATTGGTATGCGGAATTACCAAACGGTTCGGTGAAGACATTTTCAAAATTAGAGAACCTCTTCATCAAGCGATTTGTCGGAGCTCGAGCACCACATCACTATAGGTGATTTAGTGGTAGAGAAGCGGAAGCCGAACGAAACTTTAGTAGACTACATACTTCGATGGAGGAACCTAAGTATGAAGTGTGAGCCACGATTACAAGAACGGCATGCGGTCGGCAATTTACTGAAAAGCATCCATGGCCGATAAGCACTTCTCCTCGAGGGATTTACTATTAAGACTTTCGAGAAGTTGTTAAGCGAGGCCGGAAGCTTACAAGAGGAGGCGAAGCAATTAAGTTTCACCGATAAAGCAGACAAACAAAAGCCCGTGAAAAATTTTGAAAAGAAGTCCGGGATCGTCGCGGCAGTCGATAAAGGCAAGCAACCGATACAAATATCGTCAGAACGACCGCAGCAACCTCAACGGAGTACCGACAACCCCGACCCGGCTATCGGTCATCTCAACAGTATGAACAACCGCCTCGTCCACAACGTACGTTTAGGGAGTTCCTGAGCAGGGAGTATCCGTTCAAGAATGAGGCAGTGCTGAAAATGTTCCGCAGCCTGATGAAGACTCCAGATTTCCAACTGCCAGAGCCTAAAAGACCAGAAGAAGTCGACAAGAAAGGTGATCCCAACTTTTGCCCTTACCACCGGATGCTTGGGCACAAGATAGAAGATTGTATTACCTTCAAAAGTTGGCTCAACGACAATCTTCGGAAAGGGAATATAACAATCCCGAAAGAATACATGAAGGAACCCCGAAAGGAGGTTCCGTCGATATTATCTCGACCGATTTCATTGTTCGATAGATCCCTATGCGGCCGACGATGGATGGACTACCGCTTGGACAAAGTCTTCGAAGAAGGTTTTGGATCACATCCAAACCGCTTCGATGCGAGCCTCGATTCGAGTTCGAAAACCGTCGAGTCGGCGCTATCACTTGCGATAGAAGAACAACCTCAACAAGAGACAATTGAAGAAAAGAAGAAAATTGACGAAGAAGAGAAGACCGAGGCTCCTAAGGCTAGACTAGGGGCTGCTTATCCTAGGATAGTTGTTTCCGATTCGGGGGAGAAATCCCTCGAACCTCTGACTACGTATGATTATTTGCTCACTCCGGTGGGATCTTATAATGATGAGGGTTATGGCGTTGGCTACGTTTTGAGTCGTTTCTAACGATTACGTAACTAGCGACAATCAACCTAATCCGGACGTCGATTCCGATACAAATAACAATTCTCAAATCATACACAATCTCGACGATCACAACGACAAAGAAGACATCCACCGGGGAGGCTACGAGAGTTCGACGAGCAACGAATCTATTTGCGAGTTTCGAGGAGCTCCGGTCACAATAGAGTTAGAGCCTTCGGACTCCGAAGCTAATCTCGAAGAACTTGTCATTCCAATTCGGATGGAGACACCGGCAAACTCAATGCTAAATTCGGAAGAAATCACGAAGTCGACTTAAGAAGTGGAAGAGTTCTACCTCCGAGAATGGGTCCGAAGGACAAAGGAAAGCGGTGGTTGTTCGGGAAGAACAAACCCGGCGGAAGAAATACCCATTCGAGAAGAAAACGAGGCACATGAAAACAAAGTGGACTACAACGTGCTAGCCCATCTTAGGAAACTACCGACCAGGCCGAGCATCTACGACGCTCTCATCTTATCAAAGGAGATGAGAGAAGCTCGATCGAGGCCTTACTTGATCCGAAAATTTGCTTAGCTCAAATGATCTGGAGATTCCTTAGATGAGGTTTGCTCGTTAAAGGAACGACGAGGTGTTACCTTCACGGACAATGACCTACTACTTGGGACAACGGACCACAACCGACCGTTGTACATTTCGGTTACAATTGGGAAGTTTACACTCTCGGAGTATTGGTGGATCCGGGAGCATCAATCAATATAATGAATCTTCGAACGCTAGCATACTTGGAAATTGATGCTCGCGAGCTCGAAGCGGACAAAATGTTATTAAGAGGATTCAACCAGAAAGGAGAAAGAGCCCTCGGATCAATAACACTGCTAATGAAGACCGGTGACTTAACAAAGACAACCGCGAAATTTCACATAATTGATTCAGAAACGTCGTTCAACGCTCTACTTGGGCCGACCATGGATACATGAAAACCGGATGGTACCATCATCTCTACATCGATGCATCAAATACTACGATGGAGGGGAACGAGTGCATCAAAGGTGACTTACGACCGTTCTCCGTACATGAAATTGGAATCCATGAAGATGCGGCTTATTATGCACCTCCGAAGAAAACAATCTTCTCCGGAGATACCATAACAAATGAAGCAAAGGAAATTTAGGACAACGAAGAACACGAAATTCTAGTCCAACGATCACTCACCACTCCCTTACGGCGAGATGGTGAAGGTTTCTCCACAACTCGCATCCGAGGTCGAGGCCGGGGACGAGGTCGTGGCGAAGACGTTAGGACGATTGGACGGAGGAAACCGGCCATCAATGTTGATTGGGAAGATAGTTCCGAAGAAGAAAAGAAATCAAACAAGAAGCGGCGACAATAAGTCGGAAGAAGCCGCAATTCGGAATCCCTCTCGAAGATGAAAGAAACGAAGAATATAAATCGATGTACGAGAAGATTAACCACTATGTACATCTTATGACCACGACCCCGATCCATTCTAATAAGATCGAGGGTATGGAGGTCAAGAGGTACGTAGCGGTGGTGCAAAGCCCATCAAATTCTACCGTGGTGCTCCATCCTCCAAAGCTGAAAATAATGTACAATTTGAAGATGCTACTTCATCGGGAATTAATGGAATTGCCTTTTGAGTGGTACTCTCCCTGTGTTCAAAATTTAATTCGGCGTGGTTTCTTACCTCGATAATGGACAAAAGGTCGATCACAACATTTTGAAAATTTATGGAATAACTCCGGTCGTCCACCCGATTCAAAACATGGTCTCGGATTCGGCACGGTAGGATCGGTTGACGATGTCGAATTTTGCATGGTTGTCACTTGCGGGTCTAATGAAAGCGCATGGAAACTACGGAAGAACTCGAAGACTTACAAATTGGAGACGCTCCACCAGAATTCGAAGAAGAGATCAAATCTACAATAGATGAGTTAACGGAAGTTAACTTAGGTACTAGCGAAGAACCTAGACCTACCTTTGTTAGCTCCTTACTCAATAAAGAAGACTCCGAAGAAATAATTGAGTTATTAATGGAATTTAAAGACTCATTTTGCTTGGAGCTACGATGAGATGCCGGGTTTAGCTCCAGAGGTCGCGAGTCCATAAGCTAGGGTGGATCCCCGCCCGTTCCGGTCGGACGAGGTCCCGGAAGAATGCGTCTACGAAATCGAACAACAAGTCATAGCTGAAGTTAAAAAGCTAATAGACGCTAAATTTGTCCAGTGAAGAACAATACCCGACTTGGTTAGCCAATGTGGTACCGGTCGGGAAGAAGAATGGTCGGATCGGAATTTGTGTGGATTTCGAGAGATTTAAACAAGGCATGTCCAAAAGATGAATTTCCTCTACCGATCCCAGAATTAATGATCGACATTGCTTCGACACATGAAATATTCTCATTCATGGATGGATCTTCAGGATACAACCAGATAAAAATGGCTCCGGAAGATGAAAAACTTACAGCATTCAGAACGCCGATCAGAGTATATTGCTATACAGTGATGCCATTCAGACTGAAGAAAGCAGGAGCAACCTATCAGAGAGCGATGACAAGAATTTTTGATGATCTCATCCACAATCGAGTCGAATGCTACGTGGATGATGTGGTCATCAAAAGCAAAGTAAAGGAAAACCACTTGTATGATTTGAGAATTGTTTTCGAACGATTAAGACAATTTAACCTTAAGATGAATCCCTTAAAATGCGCCTTCGGCGTCACCTCCGGGAAATTCTTAGGATTCGTTGTCCGACATCGTGGAATTGAAATCGACCGGAAAAGATTAAAGCTATCTTAGAAATGCCACCTCCCAGAACCTTAAAACAACTACGATCTTTTCAAGGAAAGTTGGCATATCTTCGACGCTTTATCTCGAACTTGTCAGGTAGGTGTCAGCCTTTCTCGGCACTAGTTAAAAAGGACGCCAAATTTATTTGGGAAGAGAAATGCCAGAGGGCCTTCGAGGACATTAAACAATATTTAATGACACCTCTCGTCTTAGCGGCCCCGATCTCGGAGTAGGCCGGCGATACGTTATACCGCGGCTTTAGACGACTCTCTCGGAGCCACTGTTAGCCGAGTCGATGATGAGGGTAAAGAAAATGCTCTTTACTACCTAAGCCGTCGTTTACTTCGACGGAACTAAGGTATCCCGCAATTGAAAAGCCATCGTTTGGCCACGATCTTCGCCGCTCAAAAGCTCGGGCACTACATGCTTTCTCATAAGGTCAACCTGATCTCGAAATTTAATCCATTGCAATACTTGATGACCCGTCCAACGCTTTCGGCGGACTTGCTGGATGGTCGATGATATTATTGCAATTCGATATAACTTTCGTGCCTCTTCGTGCCAGTAAAGGGACAAGTCTTAGCGGACTTCCTCGCGACACACCCTTTGCGGCGGAATCTCCTCTCGATGACGATTTGCCGGATGAACAAATAATGAACCTAGAAGACCACGATGATCGACGTTGGGAATTGTATTTCGACGGAGCATCTTCGAGCACACAAAGACGAAGAATCGCAAGTGATAGTGCCGGTAAGGCGGGGATCGGATTAATCTTTATAACACGGAGCGGGGGATGTTAAGATACTGCCTACCACTTAACGAGCCGTGTACAAATAACGAAGCGAATACGAAGCCCTCATAACGAGGATTGGAATTAACTATTCGAATGGGTATAACGGACATCAACATCTACGGGGATTCGCGAGTTAATCATTCAACGAGATCGCCGGACAGTACGAAATTTTAAAACCAAGACTCGAGCAATACTTCCAGTATGCCATACAGCTGTTGGAACAGATTTCGAATGTGACAATCTACAAAATTCCCAGAAAAGAAAACGCTTTAGCTGATGCGTTAGCTCATCTCGCAAAAGAATTTTCCTGTTTACAAGATGAATCAGTGGAAGTGTCAGTTCACGGACGTCAGGTCCTATCACGGCTCGACATAGACACAATACACAAATCGGAAAAGGAGAAGAATCGGTTTCAATGGTGACGTAAAACACGGAAGATTGGCGACGGCCATTAATGACTACTACGCAAATAGGAAAACTACCGGACGATAGGTCGTTAGCTCATCGGATCAAGAAAAGAACTGCGTCCTACGCATTAATAAATAACACGTTATACGGAAGGTCTTTTGATCGAATGTGGCTAAGATGCCGAGCGGGTCCGAGGCTCGTGAAATTTGTTAAAGAGGTGCATTCGGGACTCTGTGGCGCTCACCGATCGGGTCCGAAGATGAAAATGAAAATTAAAAGACTAGGGTATCTACGGCCCTCGATGATGACCAACCGCATGAAAATCGCCAAGAGCCGTCACCGATGCCAAGTGCACGGAGTGGTTCTACACCAACCTCCAAATGTGCTACATCCAGACAATTGCGTCGTGGCCATTTGAATGTTGGGGCACGGATATAGTGGGTCCAATAGAACCACTCATCTTCAAAAGGACATCGCTTCTTTCTTGCGGCTACTGATTACTTTTCCAAGTGGGCGAAGCGAGTTCCACTCGGAGAAGTGAAAGCACATCACGTGCTACAATTTTTCAAGAACCAAGTTGTCTACCGTTTCGGAGTGCCACGCGAGATCATCTCGGATAATGGGTCGACATTCGAAGCACGCAAATCAACAATTTTGTCGGGAGACACGGAATCGACTGGCGATATTCAACAATTTACTACCCAAGAGCAAACAACTCAGTCGAGGCTTTTAATAAAACTCTCGTTCAAATTTTAAAGAAAACCTTGGACGATAATAAGAGAAATTAGCACGAGAAATTGTTAGAAGCCTTATGGGCCTATCGGACGACCTTCGGGACTCCTACTCAAGCTACACCTTACGCTCTCGGTGTATGGGTCCGAGGCGGTGTTACCCTTAGAGGTCCAGGCTTCCTTCACTCGAGATTGCGGTTGCAAACAAAATCACGACGAGAAGAGAATGCCAAATTACGACTAGAAGAATTGGAAAGCACTGGAAGGAAAAGACTTGCAGTGCGGCGAATTTAGAACTATACCGAGCTAAGATGGTTCAAGCCCATGATGACCGGGTCCGCCCAAGAACCTTTAAAGTTGGTGACTTAGTTCTCGTTCTCAAAAGACCTATTCTTGCACACCGCAAGATAGGAGGAAAATTTGAACCCACTTGGGAGGGACCGTTTGTGGTTGAGGCAGTCTACTCAGGAGGCTCCTGCCGTCTAGTGAGCGCTGAGGAGAACGACATATGCTTCAGATCGATGGACGATACTTGAAAAA